>JAVSCE010021352.1:0-118051 GCA_032199065.1 Smutsia gigantea
GGTGAATGGGATTATAGTGACTGCCTTGCCACCATGGGAATAAAGTTGGATATAAACCCCTTTACCCCAAGAATATTCCACTGTCGTTTTTTCAGTCTCACTGAATCCATAGTGAACTTGTCCAGGACTGAAACCCATTAGCAAGACATAATTCAAGAACAAAAAAGGCACAAGCAAAGAAATTTGAACTTCACATAGTATATGTGTTGTTGCTAGTGATATTGACATTGTTATTTTGAAACTATTTTGTTTATATTGTAAGAGCAAATTGAGTAACTATATTGATGCTATTGAGAACCAGGGTTTTCACTGTGGGAGAAGGGAAAAACAAATGTGCAATGACAAAAACGAAAAAAATTCTGTGGAGTAGTACTTAAACGGAGATATCCTATAAAATCTGGGGGTGAGGAAAATGAATAGATATTCCAGCTCATAAGTTCACTGATAGACTCTAGAAGCAATGATATAGCCCACTACGGATGCACTTATCTATTGCCCAAAACCCAGCTCTTAGTTTCTATATACCATCCTCTACTCAAAAGAACCAGAGCTTCACGGAGCAATGGTTGACTCCAGATCAAGTGCAAGAAACTATGAGCCTAGAATATCTTATGCAAGAAAGTAAAGTGCACAAAATCTGTTTCTTTGCAAGAAATGGCAATAAGTGTGGAAGGAATGTGCCTCAGTTACCTCCTCTGTTAAACGGTGATAATTGTTGCTTTCAGGGTTGTTACGCGGAATAAATGAGTTAGTATATGTAAAACATTACGTTAGCTGTTATATCACCCTGCCAGAGAATACGCCATCTAGCGCCTCACTACATCTGGAGTGGGTATTCATTGTGGAGGAGAAGAGAGAGGAGTGGAAACCTCCGGGCCTCCTAGAAGGACCGCAGCCAGTACCGCTGTTTCTCCAGAGAACGGCCGGGTCTGACGCACTTCCGGCCTTTGTAGTTTTGCGTTGTCTGGTCTGCGGTTGTCAAGGACTCGGAGGTGGTGCGGTTTGGGCTGGGTGGCCTCTTCTCCCACGGATGCCCGGTGAGTTTGGGAGTGGGGCTACGCCGAATGGGTGTGGGGAGGCGGCAGCGGGGGCTTCTTGGGCACTTGGCCAGGCAGGTGAAGGGCAGAGGCGGCTGCCCAGGACCTGGACAGGCCTTGTTAAGGTCAGCGTCCTTGCTCCTCCCCCTTCATCTGTTCCCACTCTGGTCCCAGCATCGCTGCCCCTGTGAACTGTGCCTCTCCGCATCTTAGAACAAAAATAGATAAGGAGACAGAAGAATGTATTCTTCCACGTCTGTCATTCTCTAGTGGGTACTTAACTTTAAACAATGAGCAAGTATAATATGCCACATCCTTTCTTAATCTGATTCGGAGTGCAAAGTATCTTGCCATCTTTTTTTTTTTTTCAAAACCAGTATTAAACAACACATTTTGTGTCAGGGAAGTACTGTTCAAACCGATTTCCAAGTATTAACTTAAATGCTTCTCATAGCTATAAAGTAGGGACTATTATTATGTAACTGCTTCCCCCTCCCCCCTTTTTAATATCCAGGAAGAAAATGAGGTTAAGTAACTTGCCGGGAATCATACAGTTGGTGTGGGTGAAGTCCAGGCTCAAATCCAGGCAGTTTGGCCCCAGAGCCCATTTTCTTGAAACCTTTGCTATGATGACTCTGCTCACTTTTTCTGCATTAGCTTTACAGCCACAACCCAGGAAGTTACTCCTCATATGATTTTGACCCTACGTCTTTTGGATCTCAGTGGTCTTGGGCCTCTAGTTAGGATTGAGAGAGAAGTATATACGGAAGATTTATGTCTGTCAGAGTGTGTCTGAAAACCTGATGTAACAGCCGTTTTATTTGTGTGGGTGGGTACACGTTTCCCCACCCGTCACCCATGTTGTACTTTGGGCAATAGAAAATATTAGTCTTAGCTTGGCCCTAAGAGTAGGTAACAGCTGTTGATTAAGCAGCCTTGAATGAAAAATTGTACATTATCTCATTAAAAGGAAGTTAATCTGCATGTTTACCATGTGCCAAGCTTTGTGCAAAACCACTCTACATGCATTATGTCATCTAATACTCTGGACAGTTTTGCCAGGTAGTTGTCCTCAATTTATACGAGAAGATTGAGGTTCAGAAAAGTCAATCAAGTAATTTGCCCAAGATCACATTGTTAGAATGCACAGCTAGATCTGCCTGTGTAGTCCACTATCTTATATTACTTTCTACTTACCTCAAAAGAAAAAAATAGGAAAAATACGGGCTATGTTGTGTGTGTGTGTGCGTGCATGTATATGATTGAAGATCGATAGATAGTGTCTGAAAGGATACTTTCCAATCTTTATTTCTGGGGAGTAGAACTTGGTGAAGGAATTCTTTATTCCATACTTTTTGTATTTTTTTAAATATAAAAAGTAACTGCAAGATAGATTGTGACCGAGGGCAAAAGGTGGGGCTCATGATATAAGAGCTGGAAGGAGGAGGAGGGTGGACTGTAGTGGGTGAGGAAGACTTCAAATAGGATGTGAGATTTGGAACAAGCTGCAGATTAGGCAGAGTTGAATAGTGCAGAAGGCAAAACCAAGGATATGGAACAGGGACGGGAAAAACCTGTTTAAAAGAACAGTGAGAAACAAAGCCTAAGTGGATTTGTTTTTGCATGTTGAATAGAGGAAAACAAGAGTGGGGCCAGACAGTGGAAGCTAGGAACCAGGCTTGAGAGTTTGGGAATTAATACAATAAGGGAGACATAGATGGTGACATTAAGTGAGGGTGGGGATATGTATTATGATAAAGGCGCATTTGCATTGTGTGCTGTTAGTTTTCACCTACGTGCATAGCCTTGGTGGAGAGTATCCCTCCATGAGAATGATGGTTGATTTAGGGGTGTTGAGATTGCCAAGACTCTAGGAGAAACCAGCTCAAAAAGGCAGATATATTTTTTTCAGGTGGGAGAGATTATTATGTTAATTATATACTTATATACAGTGGAGTAGTGATCCTGAATGGGAGATTAGTGACTATATTTGTGACCATGAGGGCAGGGTTATAAAACATTTGGGAAGCCTTTATAGAGACACTGGATTCAAAGAACTAAGATGTGCTAGTGTGAGGCCATGAGTATTTAGGCCACCAGATAAAAGCAAAATCAGGAGGGAAACCAAAAGGGAACCTAGGATACATAGCAAATAGAAATTGATCTTAGTGAAACTGATTAAAGATTTAAAATACCATATACTGGAAATGATTTCTATGGGCAGAGCTCAGAGCTTCAACTGCATTGTCTGTGGTTAGAAAAACTGACTTGAAACCAAGGTGGTGGGCAGCCTTTAGGAAAAGACATTTTTCAGGGCCCCAGACAGATGAAAAAAGTAAGAGAGCATGAGTGGCTGTTTAATCCTTTGAACTCAGGCCAGATTGATTGAGCAACATGAAAGCACATATTCTTTTTAATTTTTTGATATTTGTACCCCAAAACTTTTGCACCCTTGAACAAACTTTGCAGAACATGCCTAAAGCCGCCATCATCTCTCCCCTAGATTATTGCTATTGCTTGTCTCCCTACTCCCACTTTTTCCTGTGGTCTGTCATCAACAGCAGCCAGTTGTGGTTTTATATTAAATCTAAGTAAAATTTTGTCACCCCTCTGCTGAAAACTTCTGATGGCTTTCCACATCTCTTAGAGTACACAGCAGACCCCTTACAATGGCCCTTCTTGATTTGTTCCCAGTCCAACTTCATCTCTTATCACTGTCCCTCTTTCTTTATTCTGGCCACATTATTCATTCAACTGGCTGTTCCTTGGAGAACCCAGGCATACGCCTACCTCCAAGGACTCAATGCTCCCTCTGCCTGGAATGGTCTTTCTACACTTAGTGTGACTTTGATCCTCACTTCCTTCAGGTCGCTGCCAAATACTACCTTATCAACAAGGCCTTCCCTGAGTACCCTACATTAAATAGAACCCTTTCTTCCCCCTTACTGCCTATCTCCTTTGCCTTTATTTTTCTGCATAGCACTTAATACCACTTGACATATATTTAATTATTGTCTATCCCCTTTGGCCACTTCCCTCATCCTGTGTTCTCCCACCAACAAAGAGGAGAGATAGTAGTATGGTGGTTGATACTATGAATTCTGCTATTGGATTTGCTGGGTTTGAATTACAGCTTCACTACTTACTACCTGTGAAACCTTGGGCAAGTGACTTAAACTCTTTGCACCCCAGTTTTCTCATCTGTAATGTGGGAGTGATAATAATAATACCTTACTCGGGGTTGTTTGAAGATTAAAGGAGTTAATATATGTAAAGCATCTAGAACCATGCCTGGTACCTTAAAAGCACTCTAAGTGTCAGCTATTATTAATATTGTCATTAGAGTGGAAATTCCATGAGAGCAGGGACTTTGTTCTGTTCACAGCTTATCTCCAGTACCTAAAGCAGCACATGGAATATGATAGACTCTGAAAAAATATCTGCTAAATGGATAGTGTTTGAAAAGTTTTGACAGAAAAATATAATGTGGTTATCACAGTGGTCATGAGTAAGCACCAAGAAAAGTTGGGGAAAAAAACATGAATTCAGGCATCCTATCATTGGAGAAAAACCCTCTTCACCCCTTCTGGGGTAGTGACTACTAATCAACCAAGCCAAAGATGTTAGAAATTTGTGGAGAGGATTATGTTTGCAAGTTACCCAAAAGGATGCTGGTGGTTTCTTTCTCCTTGATAAGGATAACCAGTAACAGCAATATGAATTTAACTTTTCTTCTAGTTGTAGCGTGATCAGTGTTCACTGTAATTTATATACGCTAAACTTTGTTTTTTAAATTTTGCAATGTATGCCAATAACTAAGAATAGCACAGGGTTATTTTTACAATGAATTACAATAATTTTACTTAAAATTAGAAACATTTTTTGAGCTATAGATTATGATTCATATGTAGGTCATGAAATCTATGTGGTGGGCTCTGATCAGGGATTTTTTTTTAACAGGATTAAAAAATAATAGTGTATATCACATAAGGTAAGGATACATACTGTTTTGTGAAATGATTATTTCAGTTATTTGTATGTGTATCTCACTCATACATAAACATACATTCATATGCACATGTATGTGGTGTTCTGGGTCTCAGTGTATAAAATATTTCTTACTTGAAGGTACTGGTCAAAAATGTTTGAAAGCTTCTGCCCAAAAATAGTTCTTGGGTATCACTAGGTCATATATTTATGTTTCTTTCATTAATTACTCTCCTGGTTTAGATTGTTCATAAGCTTTAAGTGGTCAGAGATATTTGTCTCTTTGTTAGCATCAATTTTATGTACATTTGCCTACTCTCCACCATCCATTTCTAAGAAAATTTTTAAAAAGTGCAAATTCTACCCATTTAAAAATATTAGAACTATATTTCCTTCATTTTAACATCTCTAAGTCCACTCCAGTTGACTACTTTCTGATTCTTTTTCCATAGTGATTAGGTCACTAGGATAATTCATTTACTCTTTAGATAAAAGTGATAAGAAAAATAGCAATAGTGGTAATAATATTTTAGTTTGCCAAGCTGCCAGCTTCTTGTGCTCTTTATCTGTGACCTTATTTTATCTGTATATCAACCTAGAAAGATAGGTAAGGCTGGGTTTAGAACCCCTGTTTTACAGATTAAGTAGACTAAGGGTGAAAACATGAAGCCCAAGCCACGGAGGGAATTCGTGGAGGAGCACGCCTCCATCCCATATCTTACGCACTCCTAACACAGATCTCTTTCCTTCACACCTCACGTGACTGGAGGGATTCTGCCTCTCCAGCCCAACTGCATTTATTTAGATCCTCATTCCATTTTTTATTTTCTTTCTCTTCCTCCTCTGTTTTGTTTCCTTTTCTCTTTGATTCTTTTTTTATTAATGTATTATTGATATACACTCTTATGAAGGTTTCACCTGAAAAACCAATGTGGTTACTACATTTACCCATATTATCAAGTCCCCACCCATACCCTAATACAGTCACTGTCCATCAGTGTAGTAAGATGCCACAGATTCACTGTTTGCCTTCTCTGTGCTACACTGTTTTCCCTGTGATTCCCCACATCATGTGTATTAAACATAATACCCCTCAATCCCCTTCTCCCACCCTCTCCACCCACCCTCCCACACCCCTCCCCTTTGGTAACCACTAGTTCCTTCTTGGAGTCTGAGTCTGCTGCTATTTTGTTCCTTCAGTTTTGATTCATTGTTATACTCCACAAATGAGGGAAATCATTTGGCAATTGTCTTTCTCCATTTGGCTTATTTCACTGAGCATAATATCCTTCAGCTCCATCCATGTTGTTGCAAATGGTAGGATTTGTTTCTTTCTTATGGCTGAATAGTATTCCATTGTGTATATGTACCACATCTTCTTTATCCATTCATCTACTGATGGACACCTAGTTGCTTCCATATCTTGGCTATTGTAAAAAGTGCTGCTATAAACATAGGGGTGCATGTGTCTTTTTGAATCAGAGAAGTTGTAATCGTTGGGTAAATTCCAAAGAGTGGGATTTCCAGGTCAAATGCTATTTCTATTTTTAGTTTTTGAGGAACCTCCATATTGCTTTCCACAATGGTTAAACTAGCTTACATTCCCACCAGCAGTGTAGGAGGATTCCCCTTTCTCTGCATCCTCACCAGCATTTGTTATTCTTAGTCTTTTGGATGCTGGCCATCCTTACTGGTGTGAGGTGATATCTCATTGTGGTTTAAATTTCCATCTCCCTGATTAGTTATGTGGAGCATCTTTCCATGTGTCTGTTGGCCATCTGAATTTCTTCTTTGGAGAACTGTCTCTTCATATCCTCTGCCCATTTTTTAATCGGGTTATTTGCTTTTTGGGTGTTGAGGCATGTAAGTTCTTTATATATTTTGGATGTTAACCCCTTGTCAGATATGTCATTTACCAATATATTCTCCCATACTGTAGGATGCCTTTTTGTTCTGTTGATGGTGTCCTTTGCTGTACAGAAACTTTTTAGTTTGATGTAGTTCCTTGAGTTCATTTTTGCTTTTGTTTCCCTTGCTTGAAGACATGCGTTCAGGAAGAAGTTGCTCATGCTTATATTCAGGAGAGTTTTGCCTATGTTGTTTTCTAAGAGTTTTATGGTTTCATGACTTACATTCAGGGCCTTGATCCATTTCAAGTTTACTTTTGTGTATGGGGTTAAAAAATAATCCAGTCTCATTCTCTTGCATGTAGCTGTCCAGTTTTGCCAACACCAGCTGTTGAAGAGGCTGTCATTTCCCCATTGTATGTCCATGGCTCCTTTATCATATATTAATTGACCATATATGCTTGGGTTTATATCTGGGCTCTCTAGTCTGTTCCATTGGTCTATGGGTCTGTTCTTGTGCCAGTACCAAATTGTCTTGAGTACTGTGGCTTTGTAGTAGAGCTTGAAGTTGGGGACAATAACTGCCCCCCCCCCAGCTTTATTCTTCCTTCTCAGGATTGTCTTGGCAATTTGGGGTCTTCTTTGGTTCCATATGAATTTTAGAGCGATTTTCTCTAGTTCATTGTAGAATGCTGTTGGTATTTTGATAGGAATTGCATTGAATCTGTAGATTGCTTTAGGCAGGATGGCCGTTTTGACAATATTAATTCTTCCTATCTATGAGCATGGAATGTGTTTCCTTTTATTGGAATCTTCTTTAACTTCCCTCACGAATGTCTTGTACTTTTCAGAGTATAGGGCTTTCACTTCCTTGGTTAGGTTTACTCCTAGGTATTTTACTCTTTTGGATGCAACTGTGAATGGAATTGTCCTGATTTCTCTCACTGCTAGTTCATTGCTAGTGTATAGGGAGGCAACAGATTTCTGTGTATTAATTTTGTATCCTGCAACTTTGCTGAATTCAAATATTAGATCTAGTAGTTTTGGAGTGGATTCTTTAGGGTTTTTTATGTACAGTATCACGTCATCTGCAAACAGGGACAGTTTGAGTTCTTTCTTGCCAATATGGATGCCTTTTATTTCTTTACATTGTCTGATTGCCGTGGCTAGGACCTCCAGTACTATGTTGAATAGAAGTGGGGAGAGTGGGCATCCTTGTCTTGTTCCCGATCTTAAAGGAAAAGCTTTCAGCTTCTCGCTGTTAAGTATAATGTTGGCTGTGGGTTTGTCATATATGGCCTTTATTATGTTGAGGTACTTGTCCTCTATACCCATTTTGTTGAGAGTTTTTATAGTGAATGGATGTTGAATTTTGTTGAATGCTTTTTCAACATCTATGGAGATGATCTTGTGGTTTTTGTCCTTTTTGTTGATGTGGATGATGTTGATGGATTTTTCTAATGTTGTACCATCCTTGCATCCCTGGAATAAATCCTACTTGATCATAATGGATAATCTTTTTGATGTATTTTTGAATTCAGTTTGCTAATATTTTGTTGAGTATTTTTTTGCATCTATGTTCATCAGGGATATTGGTCTGTAATTTTCTATTTTTGTGGTGTCTGCCTGGTTTTGGTATTAGAGTGATGCTGGCCTCATAGAATGAGTTTGGAAGTATTCCCTCTTCTTCTCCTCTTTGGAAAATTTTAAGGAGGATAGGTCTTAGGTCTTCACTAAATGTTTGATAAAATTCAGCAGTGAAGCCATCTGGTCCGGGTTTTTGTTCTTAGGTAGGTTTTTGATTACCAGTTCAATTTTGTTGCTGGTAATTGGTCTGTTCAGATTTTCTGTTTCTTTCTGGGTCAGCCTTGGAAGGTTGTATTTTTGTAGAAAGTTGCCCATTTCTTCTAGGTTTTTCAGTTTGTTAGCATATGTTTTTCATAGTATTCTCTAATAATTCTTTGTATTTCTGTGGTGTCCGTAGTGATTTTTCCTTTCTCATTTCTGATTCTGTTTACGTGAGTAGACTTTCTTTTTTTCTTGATAAGTTTGGCTAGGGGTTTATCTATTTTGTTTATTTTCTCAAAGAACCTGCTCTTGCTTTCATTGATTCTTTCTTTGTTTTATTCTTCTTAATTTTATTTATTTCTGCTCTAATCTTTATTATGTCCCTCCTTCTACTGACTTTGGGCCTCATTTGTTCTTCTTTGTCTAGTTTCGTTAATTGTGAGTTTAGACTGCTCATATGGGAATTTTCTTCTTTCCTCAGGTAGGCCTGTATTGCAGTATACTTTCCTCTTAACACGGCCTTCCCAACGTCCCACAGATTTTGTGATGTTGAATTATTGTCGTCATTTGTCTCCATATATTGCTCGATCTCTGTTTTTATTTGGTCATTGATCCATTGGTTATTTAGGATCATGTTATGAAGCCTCCATGTGTTTGTGGGATTTTTCATTTTCTTTGCGTAATTTATTTCTAGTATCATACCTTTGTGGTTTGAGAAACTGGTTGGTACAATTTCAATCTTTTTTAATTTACTGAGGCTCTTTTTGTGGCCTGGTATATGATCTATTCTTGAAAATGTTCCATGTGCACTTGAGAAGAATGTGTATTCTGCTGCTTTTGGGTGTAGAGTTCTGTAGATGTCTGTTAAGTCCATCTGTTCTATTGTGTTGTTCAGTGCCTCTGTCTCCTTACTTATTTTCTGTCTGGTTGATGTGTCCTTCAGAGTTAGTGTGTGTTGAAGTCTCCCAAAATGAATGCATTGCATTCTATTTCCCCCTTTAATTCTGTTAGTATTTGTTTCACATATGTAGGTGCTCCTGTGTTAGGTGCATAGATATTTGTAATGGTTATATCTTGTTGGATTGACCCTTTTATCATTATTTAATGTCCTCCTTTGTCTCTTGTGACTTTCTTTGTTTTGAAGTGTATTTTGTCGTATACAAATACTGCAACTCCTACTTTTTCTCCCTGTTGCATGAAATATCTTTTTTCATTACTTCACTTTTAGTCTGTGTATGTCTTTGGGTGTAAACTGAGTCTCTTGTAGGCAGCATACAGATGGGTCTTGTTTTTTTGTCCATTCAGTGACTCTATGTCTTTTGATTGGTGCTTTCAGTCTGTTTACATTTAGGGTGCTTATCGATAGGTATGTACTTAGTGGCATTGCAGGCTTTAGATTCGTGGTTACCAAAGGTTCAAGGTTAACTTCCTTACTATCTAAAAGAGTCTAACTTGACCCACTTAATATGCTATTACAAACACCATCTGAATGTTCTTTTTTTTTCTTCCTCCTTTTTCTTCCTCCTCCATTCTTTATGTATTAGGTATCATATTCTGTATGCTTTGTCTATCCCTTGATTGACTTTGGAGATAGTTATTTTAATTTTTGCATTTTCTTAGTAATTAGCAGTTCTACTTTCTTTACTGTAGTTTTATTACCTCTGGTGACAGCTATTAAACCTTAGGAACCCTTCCATCTATAACAGTGCCTCAAAATACACTGTAGGGATAGTTTGTGGGAGGTAAATTCTCTCAGCTTTTGCTTATCTGGAAATTGTTTAATCCCTCCTTCAAATTTAAATGACAATCTTGCCGGATAAAGTGTTCTTGGTTCAAGGCCCTTCTGCTTCATTGCATTAAATACATCATGCCACTTCCTTCTGGCCTGTAAGGTTTCTGTTGAGAAGTCTGATGATAGCCTGATGGGCTTTCCTTTGTATGTGATCTTATTTCTCTCTCTGGTTGCTTTTAATAGTCTGTCCTTATCATTGATCTTTGCCATTTTAATTACTATATGTCTTGGTGTTGTCTTCCTTGGGTCCCTTGTGCTGGGAGATCTGTGCATCTTCATGGCCTGAGAGAGACTATCTCCTTCCCCAGATTGGGGAAGTTTTCATCACTTACCTCCTCTATGACACTTTCTATCCCTTTTTCCTCTATCTTCTTCTTCTGGTACCCCTATAATGTGAGTATTGTGCCGTCTGGATTGATCACACAGTTCTCTCAATATTCTTTTATTCTTAGAGATCCTTTTTTCTCTCTGTGCCTCAGCTTCTTTGTATTCCTCTTCTCTAGTTTCTATTTCATTTATCGTTTCCTCCACCGTATCCAATCTGCTTTTAATACCCTCAATTGTGTTCTTCAACGATTTGATCTCCGACTGGAATTCATTCCTGAGTTCTTGAATATCTCTCCGTACCTCCATGAACATGTTAATGATTTTTATTTTGAACTCCCTTTCAGGAAGAGTCATGAGGTCGATGTTATTTGAATCTTTCTCAGGAGTGGTATTAATAATTTTACTTTGAACCAGATTCCTTTGGCGTTTCATATTTGTATATGGCTCCCTCTAGTGCCCAGAAGCTCTACTCCCTGTAGCTGCTCAGCCCCTGAAGCAATGTCATGGGTCGCAGGAGAGTGGTATTGGTGCCTCAGGGGAGGAAAGAGCTGTTTCCTGCTACCCAGCTGCTATGCCTGTCTCCAGTGCCTGAACCAGTGAGCTGAGCACACATGTATAAGCCTCTATGCTTTGCGTTTGTAGTTGCTGTAGACAGATCTTCCCTCTGGCTGGGCTAATGCCAGGGTAGGGTTTGCCGGTTTGCAAGCCAGATGGGGCTGGCCAGGAGAAAGGTGCATCATGGATGGGTGTCCTTGGAGCTGTATAGCCAGCCAGGGAGCTGGAGCACCTGAAGATCGTCTAAGGAGGAAGATTTCTTTTTCCTCCTTAAATATGAGAGTCTATATGGCAAAGCTCCCAACCTGCTTGGCAGAGTGGACCTAGACAATTTTGTCTACCTGTCCTCTCTCCTGAGCAGTAAGCTCTGTGCAATCCTTGCCCCTTTATCAGCCCTCTTGCTAAGGGCTTCCTTGTTAGGAAGTCTCTCGCTGCCTGCCTTTCTTTTGTCCCAGAGCAGCCGGATGTGGATCTCTGCTTTCCACAAGTGGCTGGAATCTCAGTCTCCAGGAATTCTGCCTGTCTTAGCTTTCCAGCCCCATAATCATATGAGTATCATGCAAGCACCATGAAATGTAGGTTTGTGCTCCCAGAGCAGATCTCCGGAGTTAGGTATTCAGCAGTCCCAGGCCTCCACTCCCTCCTTGCTCTATTTCTCTTCCTCCTGCCAGTGAGCTGTGGTGGGGGAAGGGCTTGGGTCCTGCAGGGCCACAGCTTTGGTACGTTACCCTGTTCTGTGAGGTCTCTTTTCTCCAAGTGTATGCAGTCTGGCGCAGTCCTCTTTCCTGTTGCTCTTTCAGGATTAGTTATATTAATTATATTTTCATATTAGATGCGGTTTTAGGAGGAAGCCTGTGTCTCACCTCTCATGCCGCCATCTTTCTTCTCCTTGATTCTTAGTGTCATCTATGACTACTTGGGTCCACAGTGTGTATTTACCTCCATTCAGCTAAAAACTTAGGTGAATTTAGTATCTTGCCATTCATATGGAATTCCCCAGTATATTCTAGCTGGTTTATTTGAGCTGATTCATTCAGGAGAATCAAAATGTTCCTTTCCTTCAATAAAACTTGTGGGTGGGGGTTGTTTCTATTTTCCTTCCTGTATTACCTGCATCAGTATTTGCAGGTGATAGTCCTTATTAATCATGCAGTCAGTGTTCTTCATTAGACAAAGTGATTGACTTTGGTGTAAATATCACCAGTGCCTGCAGCAAAAAAGAATTTCTATATTTTAATTTTTTTTCTCTGCAAATTATTTTTTTAGATTTTGGATTTCTAGAAGAAAAGAACAAGGGGGAATTACTAAGAATAGATTATTTCTGAATAGTTAAACATAAAATGGCTGCAGCCTTGGCCCTTCAGACTCCAGAGATGCAGGAGGGACTTCTGGCAGAGAAGGTAAAAGAGGAAGAAGAGGACTATGCCTGTGGGCAAGAATCTGGCCTATTGAAGGAAACCCTTCATAACAGAGAGATCTTCCGTAGACGCTTCAGGCAATTCGGCTATCAGGAGACACCTGGGCCCCGGGAGGCTCTTCGAAGACTCCAGGAGCTCTGCTATCAGTGGCTGAGACCAGAGATGCACACCAAGGAGCAGATCCTGGAGCTGCTGGTGCTGGAGCAGTTCCTGACCATACTGCCTAAGGAGCTTCAGGCCTGGGTGAGAGACCACTGCCCAGTGAGTGGCGAAGAGGTGGTGACAGTGCTGGAGGATTTGGAGAGAGAGCTGGATGAACCAGAACAGCAGGTGGGAAGATGGGAGAACAGGTGTTTGTACGTGTAGGAGCAAGTAAGGGAGTTTAGTGCAGCAAGAGGGAGGAGGAGGATTTCTTTATGCCTCACTTGATCTGTTGTAGGCTCTTAATCTCTTGCCTATTCTTCTTTTCCAGTTTATTGGTCCTTTTTTTCTCCAGTGGCCCTAATAAGGCCTCCTTGCAGTGTTTTCTCTGATTGGTTCCCAACTGTCCTTAATTTTCATCAGGTCCTAACCTGTGCTCACAAACAGAAAGAATTTGTGAAGGAGAAAGCCAATCTAGGAGCCGCCCAGGAGTTGTCACGTGGCCAGCTCCAAACCCTGGACGAGCAGCATCAATGTAACCTGCAAGAGGTGTGCCCACTTCAGGAGATTGGTGAGGATTAAAATTTTCTCAGGAAGCCTACCTTATTCCCTGAATGTTCATCAGTTCAGCACATTTATGTAGTGTCTGCTATGTGCCAGGCACTGTGCTAGGTAGAGGGATACAGTGATGAGCAAGGCAGATGTGTCCCCTGCCCTCAGGAAGGTTACAGTCTGGTGGAAGAAGCAGACACAGAAGCAGCTAGAATATACTGCATCTTCTCCCTGGGGTTGGGGTATAACTGTTTAGAGTAGAAAAGTAAAGAGAAAACGTGGTTACTTGTCCCCTTCCATGTATTCTCCTGGCCAGTTTTTTTCTTTTTCCTTTGAAAACATAACATTCATGTAATCCATTTATTATTTCAGATGATGAGGCCGGGACTTGTAATGTGGAATTAGCCCGAAAGAGGGAGCCTTCTAAAGAAATAAAATCTCTTGTGGTGGTACCTGAAAAACTGAATGGTGATGTTATTCAGATACCTGAATGTGGAGACATCTGTGATCACAAAGGCAATTTGGAAAGGCAACGGGGAAGCTCTTCAGTGGAGAGACCCTATATCTGTGGTGAATGTGGAAAAAGCTTCACCCAGAATTCTATCCTTATCGAGCACCAGAGAACACACACAGGCGAGAAGCCCTATGAGTGTGATGAGTGTGGGCGGGCCTTCAGCCAGCGGTCAGGCCTGTTCCAGCACCAGAGACTCCACACTGGGGAGAAGCGCTACCAGTGCAGCATTTGTGGCAAAGCCTTCAGCCAGAACGCTGGGCTTTTCCATCACCTCAGAATTCACACTGGGGAAAAACCTTACCAGTGCAATCAATGCAGTAAGAGCTTTAGTCGACGTTCCGTCCTCATTAAGCATCAGAGAATTCACACTGGAGAAAGACCTTATGAATGTGAAGAATGTGGCAGGAACTTCATTTACCATTGCAACCTCATCCAGCATCAGAAAGTCCACCCTGGAACAGGGCAACATTTGCAGATGTCAGACCACCAGGCAAGGTAGCAAGGTTGTTTCTTACTTTGTCCCTAAGAGAACAAATAGTTTAAACATTTAGCATATGAAGCAGCAAAGCAACCCAGTGAAAATGTCCTTATTTTTATGGTGAGAGAAATAAAGTAATATTTTGAATGTATCTGTCAAGTTCTCTGTAGTCTGTGACGTCCATGTATTTAGCAATACTTAATATTGTTATTTTGACTTCCTCACATAGTCTCACACACACCTGTGCAAAAAGCTGTCTGGAGGTGTACTTCCGGAAAACTTCATCATCCTAGTTTTAAAATCTTTTTTAGAAACTTTCAAAATATTATATGTAGACTGAATACAAAATAATGTCAAAGGTAGTTCAATGGATATTTAAAAATTAATTTAAAAATAATTGCAATAAAATCTGTTCTGTAAACTATTTGACTATTTTCCTTTCTCATAATACGTGAAAGAGGGCAGATGAATTCTCCCATCAATATACAAAAGACTTTTCTCTATAAGGTTTTAGTAGCTCAGCCTTCAGCTAGGAACCAAGGAATTGAAGCACCCATATGTTAGTCGCTCAGTGTCGGATCATAACAGAAACTGCTCATGGTTTTAAATTTGTGCAAAGACCAAGAAACTTAGCTAAAAATCTGGTCTCTCACTTCAGATCTTTGTTATAAAAATATAGGCTTCTTTGAATTTCTCCTGTGACTTATGTACATTTTCAGGTTTTACTATTAATTTAATATTTTGTTATGGAAAATTTCAAACATATACAAAACTAGAGAGAAAATGTTGGGAGCCAGTTTGAACCATCCGTCTGATGGCACTGCCCAGACTCCCGGTAAGAAGGAACCACAATGCGGACTTCTGAAAGGAACATCCCTGCTCTCTCATTATTATTATGGTGTTTGGAAATGTTGTTATTGGTCACTTTCACCTAAATTGGAAAACCAAATTTAATATACCCTGGGAGAAATGCCAGAGGCAAGACCCCCTAATTCTTCCAGGTGGTAAAGATACCTCGAGACAACTGCTGGGCATAAAAGCCACGGGGCATAAATCTGCAAAGAAGTAAGAAGAGCTAACCTTTTCAAAGAACATTGCTTCTCTCCCACTTACCAACTGCACATCTCCCTGTATGGCCCCAGAGGATGGCTGGTTAGCCAGAGACGGGTAAGATTCCTCAAGGGAGGAACAACCTAAGATAGGCATAGTCGCAGGGGTCCATCGGGTGAGCAATAGGGGGCCAACAGAGGTGAGGCTCGGAACCTCACCCCCCCCCCCAGTTTTGAGAGAAATCTTCCGCGCCCATGGCTGTTTTGTTGCCCTTGTCTCGCTCGGATCTATAGGCATGAATCTGACAGTCTACACTTGCTTTCCTACTGCATTAAACTCTACTTTTCATCTTTATCATATCAAGTTTTAAACAGCTTTCTATTAGAAACTGTAATCTTTATTACTTTTACCTACTACTTTAACATTTTATTAAAGAATAATAGGAGGGGGATACAAGAAAGATATCAGAAACAAGTATTGAGTTATAATAAATGGAGATTGTTTGAGTGGGTTCCAGTCCCCCCTCCCCACCCCTATGTGGCCTCTAGATGGCGTATTTGATGAATGTGGAAATAGGTGGGTTCAAAGAACAGGTGTTCCCTCTAGCTAACCCGCCAGAGAACAGCTTGATAAATTATAAAAGTAATAAGAACAGGGCATTGCCTGACTTCAGATCAGAAAAATCTCCATTGTAAGTCTTACTGAAAATGGGTCCGAGGCACACTCCATGAAATTTATCCCTGCCTACCAGGTCATCATGTCCTCTTGGAGACAGCCTCTTTCTTTCCTACCAGAGATGGAGAATGGGAGGATAGCTATGAAAGGATAAGAACCCTACATAAAAACAATAGAACAGTAAACTTTAAATAGTCATCTGTAAAAAAAAACCAAGAATCTGGCACCTACCTAACCTTTGTGAGATTTTCTAACCACAGTGACTAGGAACAAAATTTACTTAGAAATTAGTAGACCACTAAGATATGTCAAAATGATTTAATCTCATTTTCTAAACTCATGTAACCCTGCTATGTGTCAAATGATTAATAACTGTACTTTAGTACTTTATGTAATCAAAGAGTATATAAACAATCTGCTACTTTTAATTAAAGGCCAGGCTCAGCTTTTGCTAGTCTGTGTCCTCATTCATTTACTCAGCCGCCATTGCCGTCCATCCTTCAGGGACCCCTGGACTAGCTGGAGCTGGCCTCCGGCAAGAAAACATCAGTCTTCCATGTTGATGCCTTTTATAGCCTCCATGGCTCTCGACATTGCCTGTTGATTACCACCCACTGTCATACAGAAAAAAATTTTCTTTCCTTTAACACTGATTGTTTACCAAGCTTTATATTAAGCCAAGGAGACAAAGAAATGGCAAATCTGTGGTCATAACAATCCAGATTGTTATATACAGTACATAGCAAGTAATTTAAGATTCTAGAAACACTGTAAGGGACCTTAGAAATCACTTCTATGTGCACTTATTTTACAGATAAGAAAGCAGAGGCTCTGTAAGTAACTGTGTAAGGTCATACAAGTGGTTAATAGAGCTGGAATTAGAACTCTGTCTACTAATTCCTAATGCAGTATAGTGTTTCTGCTAAGCTACCGGGGGGCATTATATCACCAAACAGAAATTACAAGTATATGGAACTTAAAGGATTTATAAGACATTGAGGTTTTGCTCTTTAGTTCAACAAAAGCTCCCATCTCTGTGTCTGTAGTGCATAGCTTCTCTGTTTAATTTACAGTGGAGTTCCAGGAAAGACTCCTCCCACTTAATCCCTCATTTGAGGTATTTTATTTATTTTTATAGTGAGTGAATATTTCTAACTTTAAAATTTTAATTAGAGTGGCTTTTTAAAAAAGATTCTTCACCTGGCTTGAATATCAAAACAACATAAAAAAAGGTCCCTATCTCTCCCCTTATAGGCAACCATTTTTCTAGTTTCTTATTTAGCGTTCAGTGTTTATGTAAATGCAAGAAAATATAAAATGTAATCTTATTTCCTCTATTATACAGAAAGATGGCATACTATTTACAGTCTTCTACACCTTGCTGTTTTTATGAAACAATATAATCTACAGAGATTTCATCATAACAGCCTCTTCAGTTTGTTTACAAGTGGATAATATCTCAGTTATTGGTTTCCATAGTTTATTCAACATAATCCTATAGATGAAAACTCACTGTGTTACATACTGTTTCATTCTTCTCAATTTAGTCCAAGTCAAACTCTTTCTATTTAAAAGCTAAGAACTTCCATATGAGCTCAGAAACAGGGTTTGGGCAACTGGAATTGCACATAATTCTATAGAGAAATGGAGAAGTAATGGCTGGTGGGTATCAGTTTCATGTATTATATATTCTTAGACCTAATATTTCAAACTACTTGTGTCACTACTTGTAGCTAACTGTAGGTAATATCAAAAATCTTAAATTTCCTCAAGAGTGTATTTTATTGTGTCTTGAGTTCCAAGAGAAATACCTACAGATTTAAGAGTGAAGTTAAGAAAAATATAAAAGACTAAAGTTTGAAAGAAATAAGTAAATTGCCCATATAGTGATTTAATACATATACTATTATACTCTGGTTTGTAAGTATCTTTAGTGCCTTTCCATAGGCTGAATCAGCATGTTTGGATAACTTCATTATATCAGCCCTTAGAAGATTTAAAATAATAACAGATCAGGATTTTAAAGGACGTATTTTTAATGGACTACGTTTTTACACCTGCAGTTGAAGGTTGGCTATTTGGTTTGGTTTGTGCTTTTATTTTTTTACAGCTTCTCAAAAATTCTTCATTTTCTCAACAACTGGTAAAACACCAAGAAACAAAAGATGTTATATATGCTGTAGAGACAAATGTACCACTTAGAATGCAATGAAGGTTAACATGATTAAAATGACTGACAGTTCACCAAACTAACTTTTCTGGTTTTCTGATACTAACTGTGCTAATTCTGTTATGCTGATTCTTTTATCCAGGATGTACATTCCTCATTAGTTGAGAAATAATATTTGTCTTAACCTGTAGATGATAGCATGAAGACCTTGGCTTTGTCTATAATTATTCCAGTCTTCCTGGTCAGAAGTTCTTAGTTGTTTCCCTTTCACATTTCTAAATTCTCCTCACTTCTCTCTTTTCTTTGTCTACATGGCTCCTTTTATTCAAATAATGAAGTCTCTAGCATTGATCTTTCAGGTGTTCCCTGTACCAGTATCCATCCTGGCCCATCCCCTTGAAAAATCCAGTCTGAAAGAGCAGAGTAGTCAAAGTTTTATGGCTGAGCAAGGTAAAAGAAATACTGATTCAAATCCAATTAAAAAGCCTTATTGGTTCTTGAGGGATAATCTCATACCCCTTTGAGCAGTTAGGACAGTGGACAGTGTACATCAAGAAATGGAGGAGAATCTTAAAACCAAAACCTTCCAACAGCAGTAGAAAGAACCTAAAGACTCTTTCAGCCTAATTTTGATTTGAAGGTCAGGACACCAGGAGAATCGAGTCTCTATTTTGTATTTGGAAATGACTCTCTTTTCTAGATCTAACAATACTTTTCCTTTAAAAAACATAGTTATAATTTAGTTTCAACTATATATTTTTTTCTGGTAAGACAAAAATTACCTGAGATTTAAAGTATATCTAAAGTCAAAATTATTATATAATATGAAATATTTTCTGTGGAGCAATTTTGAAATATATACCAGTATACATATGTGTCATTGGTTACATTTTGAGTTAGTAATTGAGAGAAAGGAAGATTCTCTATAGAGGGAGACGGATGATAGAGGAAAGTGTTTTAGGCAGAGGGAACAGGGCAAGGCGAGGCCCAACTAAGATTCGTTCAAGAACCAGGAGTTTTCCAGTTGGGCTGGGTCATTGACTTCCTGAAGGGAAGTCCAGGAATGGGAGATGGTAGATGGGGGCCAGACTGAGAGGGTCTTGAGTGCTTTCCTAATGAGTTTAGTCTTTGTTTGGTAAGCAATATGGAATCACTGAAAGTATTTTGTTGTGCTATTGGAGTTTTTTTTTAACATGGAGTCAGAATATTAGCTTTAAAAAGAGATTGTGGAGAGTTCCGGGAAGATGGTGGCATGAGCAGGGCAGCAGAAATTTCCTCCGAAAACTATATAAATCTATGAAAATACAGCAAATACAACTACTCCTAAAAGACAGACCAGAACTTACAGCACAGCGCACGGCTGGTATCAGCACCTGAGAGGACTCGGCACCCCGCGAGGCGGGTAAGATACGGAGCCGTGTCCCAGCGGGACCCAAGCACTCCCCCACTCCAGCACACTGGTGGGAGGAGAGGATTCAGAGCCGGGAGGGAGTGGAAAAACAGGCCCACAAAATAACCAGCCCTGTGATCTGTGCTGGGAGCACTGACACACATGGCGCAGTCCATCGTATATTGGAGAGATGGAAGTGCAGGCTTTGAGCTGGGAACGCGCCCGGGTCCGTGCAGCCGGCGCCCCAGGAGAAGAGAAAAGCGCGCTCTGTTTTTAGCGGTCTCGGAGAGGCGGGGGGCCCAGAAAGGGAACACAATTGCCCCAGCACGCTCAGTCCAGCGGGCTGGGAGTCCTGAGGAATTTCGGACCCCTTGGCTGGCGACTGGGAAAAGGTAACCACACTGAAACGTTACATAGAGAACGACAGCCTCCCATTCGTTCCGCCCCGGCCAGAGCTACAAAGAGCAGCATGGCCGCGGCTGTGGAATAGTGGAGCAACAGCGCCACCTACAGCATCCTTACAGAAACCACTCCAGGTGGGTATTTTTGTTTTTTTATTTTCCCTTTCTTTTCTTTTCCCTTCGTTTTTCTTTTTTTCTCTTTTCTTTCTCTTCCTTCTCTTTTTTTTGTTTTTTTGTTTTTGTTTGTTTTTTCTTGGTTTTGTTTTTTTTTAAGTCTTAAAGAGCCCAGCTGACATACATGGCACCTACCAGTGACCACTTCTATCACCATGAAGAGACAGAGGAATATCGTACAGACAAAGATCACCCAGACCCAGACAACACCTGAGAAGAAACCTGAAGGGATGGAAAGAATTCAGAATAAAAGTCATAACCATGCTGATGGATCTACAAATAAATATGCAAGAGCTGAGGGAGGAAGTGAGGGAAGTCAGGAAAGACAATGCAGAAATGAGACAAGCCATCGACAGGCTTAGCAGAAGACTGGACGAGATGCAAGACACTGTTAATGGAATAGAAATCAAAGAAAAGGAACACAGAGCAGCTGAGGCAGAGATAGATGAAAGGAACTCTAGGAATGAAAGAATATTAAGAGAACTGTGTGACCAAGTCAAATGGAACAATATTCGCATTATAGGAGTACCAGAAGAAGAAGAGAGAGAAAAAGGGGTAGAAAGTGTCATAGAGGAGGTAAGTGCTGAAAACTTCCCCATGCTGGGGAAGGATATAGTCTTGCAGTCTACAGAAGCCCACAGATCTCCCAACACAAGGGACCCAAGGAAGACAACACCAAGACACATAATAATTAAAATGGCAAAGATCAAAGATAAGGACAGAGTATTAAAGGCAGCTAGAGAAAGAAAAAAGATCACCTGCAAAGGAAAACCCATCAGACTATCATCAGACTTCCCAACAGAAACCTTACAGGCCAGAAGGAAATGGCATGATATAATTAATGTAATGAAACAGAGGGGCCTCGAACCAAGAATACTGTATCTAGCACGATTATCATTTAAATGATGGAGGAATTAAACAATTTCCAGACAAGCAAAAGCTGAGAGAATTTGCCTCCCATAAACCACCTCTACAGGACATCTTAAAGGAACTGCTCTAGAGGGAAGCACACCTAAGGCTAAAAAGCTGTCACCAGAGAAAATAAAATCATGGCAAAGAAAGCAGACCATCCAAATAGGAACTAAAGGCATAGAATAAAACACCTAGTATATAAAGAATGGATGAGGAAGATTAAGAATGGGGAGAAATAAAGGGACATCAGACTGTGTTTACAATAAATTAACAAGAAAGTTAAGTTAGATAGATAGTAAAGAAGCAACCCTTGAATCTTTGGTAACCACGAATCTAAAGCCAGCAATGGCAATAAGTACATATCTATCAATAATCACCCTAAATGTAAATGGACTGAATGCAACAATCAAAAGACACAGAGTAACAGAATGGATTAAAAAGCAAGACCCATCTATATGCTGCCTACAAGAAACTCACCTCAAACCCAAAGATATACACAGACTAAAACTGAAGGGATGGAAAAAGATATTTCATGCAAACAACAAAGAGAAAAAAACAGGTGTTGCAGTACTTGTATCAGACAAAATAGACTTCAAAATGAAGAAAGTAGCAAGGGATAAAGAAGGACATTACATAATAATAAAGGGGTCAATCCAACAAGAAGATATAGCCATTTAAAATATATATGCACCCAACACAGGAGCGCCGGCATATGTGAAACAAATACTAACAGAATTAAAGGAGAAAATAGACAGCAATGCATTCATTTTAGGAGACATCAACACACCATTCACTCCAAAGGACAGATCAACCAGACAGAAAATAAGTAAAGACACAGAGGCACTGAACAACACACTAGAACAGATGGACCAAACAGAACTCTACACCTAAAAGCAGCAGGATACACATTCTTCTCAAGTGCACATGGAACATTTTCCAGAATAGACCACATACTAGGCCACAAAAAGAACCTCAGTAAAGTCAAAAATATTGAAATTCTACCAAACAACTTCTCAGATCATAAAGGTATAAAACTAGAATTAAATTTTAGGAACAAAACAAAAAGGCTCACAAATACATGGACAAATGACAGAAACAACACAAAGCCACAACTTCTATGGGACGCAGCAAAGGCAGTTCTAAGAGGAAAGTATATTGCAATCCAGGCTTATTTAAAGAAGGAAGAACATTCCCAAATGAATAGTCTAAAGACACAACTACTGAAATTGGAAAAAGAAGAACAAATGAGACCCAAAGTCACCAGAAGCAGGGATATAATAAAGATCAGAGAAGAAATAAATAAAATTGAGAAGAATAAAACAATAGGAAAAAATCAATGAAACCAAGAGCTGCTTCTTTGAAAAAATAAGCAAAATAGATAAACCCCTAGCCAGACTTATTAAGAGAAAAAGAGAATCTACACACATAAACAGAATCAGAAATGAGGAAGGAAAAATCATGACAGACCCCACAGAAATACAAAGAATTATAAGAGAATACTATGAGAATCTATATGCTAACAAGCTGGAAAACCTGGAAGAAATGAACAACTTTTTAGAAAAATACAACCTTCCAAAACTGACCAAACAAGAAACAGAAAAACTAAACAGACCAATGACTAGCAACGAAATTGAAGCGTAATCAAAAAACTACCCAAGAACAAAATCCCCGGATCAGATGGATTGACCTCTGAATTCTACGAGACATGTAGAGAAGAAATAACACCCATTCTCCTTAAAGTTTTTCAAAAAATAGAAAAGGAGGGAATACTTCCAAACTCATTCTATGAAGCCAGCATCACTCTAATCCAAAACCTGGCAAAGACCTCACCAAAAATGAAAATTACAGACCAATATCCCTGACGAACGTAGATGCAAAAATACTCAACAAAATATTAGCAAACCGAATTCAAAAATACATCAAGAGGATCATACACCATGATCAAGTGGGATTCATCCCAGGGATGCAAGGATGGTACAACATTCGAAAATCCATCAACATCATCCACCACATCAACAAAAAGAAGAACAAAAACCACATGATCATCTCCATAGATGCTGAAAAAGCATTTGACAAAATTCAGCATCCATTCCTGATTAAAACTCTCAACAAAATGGGTATAGACGGCAAGTACCTCAACATCATAAAGGCTATATATGACAAACCCACAGCTAACATCATACTTAACAGCGAGAAGGTGAAAGCTTTTCATCTAAGATCGGGAACAAGACAGGGATGCCCACTCTCTCCACTGTTATTCAACATAGTACTGGAGGTCCTAGCCACGCAATCAGACAAAACAAAGACATACAAGGCATCCAGATTGGTAAAGAAGAAGTCAAATTGTCACTATTTGGAGATGACATGATATTGTACATAAAAAACCCTAAAGACTCCACTCCAAAACTACTAGAACTAATATCTGAATTCAGCAAAGTTGCAGGATACAAAATTAACACACAGAAATCTGTTGCTTTCCTATACACTAATGATGAACTAACAGAAAGAGAAATCAGAAAAACAATTCCATTCACAATTGCATCAAAAAGAAAATACCTAGGAATAAACCTAACGAAGGAAGTGAAAGACCTATACTCTGAAAACTACAAGACACTCCTAAAAGAAACTAAAGAGGACACTAACAAATGGAAATTCATCCCATGCTCTTGGCTAGGAAGAATAAATATTGTCAAAATCGCTATACTACCTAAAGCAATCTACAGATTCAACGCAATCCCTATCAAACTACCAACAGCTTTCTTCAATGAACTCGAACAAATAATTCTAAAATTCATATGGAACCACAAAAGACCCCGAATAGCCAAAGCAATCCTGAGAAGGAGGAATAAAACAGGGGGAATTACACTCCCTGACTTCAAGCTCTACTGCAAAGCCACAGTAATCAAGACAATTTGGTATTGGCACAAAAACAGACCCACAGACCAGTGGAACAGAATAGACAATCCTAACATTAACCCAAACATATACAGTCAACTAATATTTGATAATGGAGCCTTGGATATACAATGGGGAGATGACAGCCTCTTCAGCAGCTGGTGTTGGAAAAACTGGACAGCTACATGTAAGGGAATGAAACTGGACTACTGTCTAACCCCATACACAAAAGTCAACTCACAATGGATCAAAGACCTGAATGTAAGTCATGAAACCATAAAACTCTTAGAAAAAAACATAGGCAAAAATTTCTTAGACATATACATGAGCAACTTCTTTATGAACATATCTCCCCGAGCAAGGGAAACAAAAGCAAAAATGAACAAGTGGGACTATATCAAGCTGAAAAGCTTCTGTACAGCAAAGGCACCATCAGTAGATCAAAAAGATATTCTACAGTATGGGAGAATATATTCATAAATGAAGTATCCGATAAGGGGTTGACATCCAAAATATATAAAGAACTCACGCACCTCAACAAACATAAAGTAAATAATCCAATTAAAAAATGGGCAGAGGACATGAACAGCCACTTCTCCAAAGAAGAAATTCAGATGGCCAACAAGCACATGAACAGATGCTCCACATCACTAATCATCAGAGAAATGCAGATTAAAACCACAATGAGTTATCACCTCACACCAGTGAGGATGGCCAACATCCAAAACACAAACAACAATAAATATTGGCGAGGATGCGGAGAAAAGGGAACCCTCCTACACTGCTGGTGGGAATGCAAATTAGTTCAACCATTGTGGAAAGCAGTATGGAGGTTCCTCAAAAAACTCAAAATAGAAATACCATTTGACCCAGGAATTCCACTCCTAGGAATTTGCCCTAAGAATGCAGCAGCCCAGTTTGAAAAAGACATATGCACCCCTATGTTTATCGCAGCACTATTTACAATAGCCAAGAAATGGAAGCAACCTAAGTGTCCATCAGTAGATGAATGGATAAAGAAGATGTGGTACATATACACAATGGAATATTATTCAGCCATAAGAAGAAAACAAATCCTACCATTTGCAACAACATGGATGGAGCTAGAGGGTATTATGCTCAGTGAAATAAGCCAAGCTGAAAAAGGCAAGTACCAAATGATTTCACGCATATGTGAAGTATAAGAACAAAGAAAAAAACTGAAGGAACAAAACAGCAGCAGACTCGCAGTACCCGAGAACAGACTAATAGTTACCAAAGGGAAAGGGACTTGGGAGGATGGGTGGTAAGGGAGGGACAAGGGGGAAAAAGTGGCATTACGATTAGCAGGTGCAATACTGGGGAGGCACGAGGAGGGCTGTACAACTCAGAGAAGACAAGTAGTGACTCTATAGCATCTCACTATGCTGAAGGACAGTGACTGTAATGGGGTTGGTGGGGGGACCTTATGAAGGGGGCAGTTTAATCACCATAATATTGCACATGTAATTGTAGGTTAATGATGCCAAAATAAACTATTTAAATAAAAGAGATTGTGGAGTTAGCCCATTTCATTTCATACCTACATGAGAAAAGTGATGCCCAAAGTCAGTAAGCACTTGTAATCCTTCTATTTTTTTAGTCACATTAGAAAAAATTTTTAATAAAACTATGAACAAATCATTATGGCTTTTATGTAGTTTCATAGACACTTAGACCTGGGATCCTGGGATACATTTTAGGCATTTGCAAACAACCATGACAGTGGCAACAAAATGGAATGGAAAGAGGAAAAGGAACAAAATATGAGAACATAAAAAGGAATCAGAGGCAAAATTAGGTGCTAAACTCTGGATTAGACCAACGAATGGTGACCAAAGATAAGAAAAAATAGAGAGAGATGATACAGTGACAGTATTACCAAGAAATGGGCTTTGTTTTTATAAAATTTATTAGAAATATCTTCATCTCTTAGTTGGTCCAACTGTCTTATGTACAAGTGTCTCAAGCAATGAAAATAGTCTGCTCTTTACTTCACTTTTTAAATTACTTTCTATAAAACGAATAGGAAGAAGAGTAAAGTCTACAAATCACTGTGATTTTTTTTAAGTTTCTTTGGATCTATATCCAGTTTTCCATGCCAACTGCCTCAGCTTTATGATGAAACTACTGTTTCTCATTGTATATCTGTGTTAGAACACCTGGGCTGTTTGAAGTTCAATTTCCTTGGTATCACCCTAGACTGACTGAATCAGTTTCTGAGGGCATGGCCTGAGAGTCTGCATTTTAGCATGTCAGTGGTTCTCAGACATACAAATGTATAATTTATTGCCCAGCCTGGGACACTTCAGAATGAATGGGAATGCTACACACAGACAACACACGTAAATCAGGATGTATGGTCTTCCTACTCATGACTCTTCCAAATGATATAGAAGATGAGACAGAATCAGAAAGAATAGAAGGTTCCCATGAAAGTACGACGGAACACACATGAAAGAGTTTATTGGGGACTAGGTGTAACTACCTAGACCAAGGCAGTGATCACCTGCCCGGTTTGAAATAATACCCATTAACAAATCTACTGGATTAGGTAAGAAACCATGAGACAGTATACTTACAAAAAAACAAAACAAAAAAGAAACTAACCTCCACCCCCACCCCTCGCACACCAAAACAAATCCCACTGTTAAAATTAGTTATCTAAATGAACCTATTGTGAGAATGGTTTATCAGATGTGGGTAAAACTGCAGTAGTTCCAGAATCTCTCTCCTGGTCTTAGCCATCTCCGTATCAATAAGTGTTTCCAAGGGGTGGAGAGAAGTAGTGCATCTCCATATCAATAGGTGATTACAAGGGGGAGCGAGCGCATATCAGGGCCATAGAGGTGGGGTCCTTTTGCAACCAGGTCATGAGAGACACGGGCTAGAAGTAGACGACTGCTTATAAGCAATAAACAGGTTTCTCCCACTTTATTTCTCCTTTTGTCTGATTTTGGCTTCAAAGGTTATTTGCCCCAGACTGGGAGCATATTTTCCCCCTGGAGTTACACAGACAACATGGAAGCTCTTGGAAGCTCAGGAGCATTTCAGTGGTATAGGGACTGATGGAGCACTGTCGAATGTTAGACTTCAAATGTAGAGGAAAAGTAGTAAGATAAAGCATTGGATTAGAAGCTTGCAGGGATAAGGCAGAAGTTGAGCCTTTTCAGCAAGTAGCTAGGCTAAATGGGGACCAGACCTTGTGCCAAATGGTTTCATAAATAATCACATTTAAACCACATAATCGGCTGTGGAGCCAGAGGCCCTCTTATCTCCACATGTATCACGGACAACTGCTACAGCTGACCCTGCCCCTGTGTTGTGCAGTTGCCATTCCATTCACGGTGTGGGCGGAGCAAGGAGCACCCATCACCACCTTTGCATTTTCTCAGCTCTCTGCTAATTCAGTGTATTCAGGGATCTGTAAGCCACTAACTTGTTAGTAGTTAGGTTACACAGGCGGACCTGAGTTTTTTAAACATTTAAAGCAGTGAAGGGCAAACCAACATTTGCTCCTCCTGTTGTCACTCTCCTCAGGTGAGTGTTGATTATTGCTTTTGACCCTAGCGGGTGAAGGTAACAGGACAATGGGTATCTTAACAGATTCTGCGGGATTGGAACCCTGAGGCCTGGGGCCTCAGAGGATTGCGGTCCCAGCGAGATGCCTAGAGTGGTGGTAAGATGAGTCGCAGGGATGCGTTGGAGCTTTGTGACCTATTTCTGGTTTCTGAAGCAAGTTGCGGCCCTAGTATTCCTGTTCCTCCTCCCCTGCCACCCCAACTCGGAGTGGGTGTAGGTGGGAAATTGGCTTAGTCTGGCCAGGCTGGATCCAGTTCTGTATCTCCGCAGAGATCTCGGGTCGTGGAGGTAGGGGGAGTGGGGGATTGCCTTCTTTATCCAGGCCTGGCTTGGGTTCCTTTCCCCTAAATCCCTCAGGATCCAGATTCCTTTTCCCTGTCAGTGCTTCCAGAAGTTTCGGAGATGCAGGGAACTGAATACAAGTGCTGTACAGAACTAGGTTTATGTGGATCATCCATTTCTCAGATGAGGACACAGATTTACTAGATGGCAGACCCCTCCAGGGTCCATCAGCTCTCTGATCCTTAAGATTAAAGAGATGCTTTCCTATGCCTCCCCTGAGTTCTAGGGCCCTTTTACCTGAGCAGTTTTTCAGTTTTCGTTAGAATTCCCTATGGTAATGGTCATAGTATCGCATACTTTTACCATAAAAGCTTACCACTTTTCAAAAGTACTTTACTATAAACCTCACAAACAATTTTTCAAAACTAAAGAAAGTGCTTTAAATAATGGGAAAAAACTGGATAAAAGAGGTACTCTCTATCTTACAGTGTAATGAGGAAGACAGAGAAACAATTACAATATACTGTTATAAGTGCCTTGAAGAAAATAAAACTTCATGCATAGAGGGCCTTTGGAGATGGGAAGTGGTGAGTTAGAGATAGCCTTCCTGAATAGACAATAGCATAGCTGTCTCTGTGAACTAAGAAATTGAATAGCAAAGAGGAAATGGACCTTGGGGGATAGATACAGTGTGTGACAGAGATCAGAAAACTGCAAGCAGATGAAGAGGCGTGTGTTGTAGCTTGAGCAAAGAAGAAAAGCAGATAGTAACTGGAATATGCCAAGGAATTTAGAGTGTAGGGCAGTATGCTTCTCCATCTTTTTAATGTAATGGCTCATAGAATATTTGTAAGAACACTGCTCTGCAGAAGAGACCAGACCAGAGGCTTCAGCTATCCCAGTTCCGCTTTGTTACCTCAGTAGCTGAGATCACTGATATGCTGGCATTCTTGCAAGCCATCTGAAGCACCGGTGAACTGCGGCACTGCACAGCAGATGGGAAGGTATACTCTACAGAGTGGGCAGTCTCTGGACTTAAACAGGTGAGTAACAATCTGACTAACCTTGTAGAAATATTCTAGAAGCAATGTGGTGAATGGATTGGAAAGGGGCAAGACTGGGAGCAAGAGAGCTAAGAGCCTTGTAGTTGTCAAAGAAAGAACCAATTTTGTAAGTTGGTGAAAGTGAGGCAGTGGCTATGAAAATGAGGGAGGTTTAACTAGATTTGATGACTGAAAAGGAGAAAGACTTTTTTTTTAAGTGCTGAGCACACTGCCTTGCACATACTAAATACTATATAGGTAGTTTTTTTAATATGGTTAATTTTTATATTAGGCAGGTTTTGGATTGATGACTAGGTGAATGAATGTAGCACCATTTTAAAAGAAATTGTTAATATTAGAAGAGATGCTGGGTATGAGGGGAAAATGATGAGTTAACTTTCAGTGGTGCTGAATTGAAGATGCTCAAAAACTTGTAAGTGGAAGGGTCTAATACACCACTGGATTATAATGGTCCAGAGCACCAAAGAAAGACTGGGGTAAAAGAATCAGATTTAGGAGTTTTCAGGTGACAGCTGAGGCTATAAAATGTATGAGATTGCCCAAAATAAACGTGAGATGAGAAGGCTAGATCTTAACTTAGGATAACCAGATATTGGCAGGCAGAAGAGCCATAAAGTTGACAAGGAGCAATTAGAGACAAATACTTATTTAACAAGCAATTAAAAATGCTTCCTGAAGGCCAAGTAATGGTCTAAGCACTTAACAATAATCAATGCTTGGAAAAACAGGCAGTAGAGTGTAGTGTTCCTTAGGAGACTGGAAGTAGTTAGCAGCTTATGTGCTGCAGGGACATCTGGTAAGGAAAGGACTAAAAAACACCCACTAGGTTTGTATGCCAAGGGGACCATGGTCAATTGACCTGGGAGTGGCTCAAATGTGGTTTCCCTGACTGATGGGCACAGTATTCTTTTCTAAAACTATATAAAAACCTTTGAAATTATCTAGCACAATTTTTGACACAAAGATGTTGATTTTTAAATGTTGAATAAATCTTTGACATGCAATATAAGCAGGCAAAGCTATTTGTATTGTTTTTCTTCATTATCTGAATATTTCACTCAAGTTCCTATATCTAAAAGCTAATAGTCTTGTTCTTTTGGTTAACTGTAGGTATTTAAGTGTCTTTTAGTTAATTTTATGCCATTATTCTAATGCCATTTTTGCTTGTTTTGTCTTTTACAGAGTGTCTACCTTCAAATCATTGCCTTGAGTACAGCCATTCACTCTGAGTAAATGTGATCTTAGTTTGGAGTTGGTCTCTATTAACAATGTGCTATACCTGAGCACCAGCCTGAAGCACCCTTGTTAGTGCAAACAAGCCTGTCTTTTGAGCTGTTTCACCCAGATATGGATTCAGTCCAGTCTTTGGTACTGCAGAAGAACAGAAGGAATGTCAAATAGTTAAAGAATCTAGCCTGCACAGAAATGGAACTGTTCTTCAGACAAAATTTCAGGCAGTTCTGCCAGGAAGATTACCTTAGGCCTGAAGAGTCCGGCTCCAGGTTCTTTGCCACCAGAGGCTGAGACCAGAAACAGACAGCAAGGAGCACACAGAGCTGCTCATACTGGAGCATTTCCTGACCTTCCTGACCATCCTGCCTGAGAGCTCCAGGCCTGAGTGCAGGAGCAGGAGTACAGGGAGGAAGCTGTTCCTGTGCTGGACGATTTAGAGAGGAAGCTGGATAATCTAGGAGGAAAGGTGAGATAAGGAAGAAATGATCTAGTATCCAAAAGCAGGTATTATCTCCAGAGAGAGATAAGAGAGTTAAAGTGAGAGGAAAATAGCTAAAATGTATTGCCAGAGTTATGTTCTCCTGTGTATTTTCCCCTCTCTGTCCTTTCATTCCCTGCCCATGCAGTTTAAAGGAAAGTGCTTTCTGTCCTCCTATCCTGCGTTCCACATTAATATTGGTTTCTTAAGCTCTAGAACTCTCAACAAGTATCTGTCAAACTGTGTCTAATTATCCTTAGGTCCTAGTCCTCCTACAGGGACCAAAAGTGCCAATAGTTTAAGTAGTTTATCTGGAAGCAGCACAGGATTTACCTAGGATCCATCCCCAGCCAGAAAGGGTCAGCTTAATTCTGAGTCTTAGATGCTGCATCCTGTTCAGGAGAAATGTGTGGAGGAGATTCCACTGGGAAAAAGATGGGAAATGCTGGTATCTTTTTGAATTTTTCCAAATGGACCTCTTCACTAAAATCATTGCCTACCTTTTATTTGATCTAACACCTGTTTCACTTTTAACCAGTTCCTCTAAGCATACCGTTCTAATCTTGACTATAATTCTTTTCTTCCTTTACTTCTCGGCATTCAAATTGTTGAAAAATACTGCTCATACTGAGTGGTTCATTTTCTCCATTCTAACTTATTACCAACCTCCCTGACCCAGACCTCTTATCCCCAGAGCAGGAGAACATTTTCCTATACTGAAGCATTGCCTTCAATGGCTACATAGAATACAGAAAAATTTAAATGTATGCATTTTTAAATTGACATACATACAATAAAACGTACAAATCTCATCATACAGCTTATTGAATTTTGATATGTATATAAACTCATGTAACCAATCACCCAGATCAAGATAATCAAACATTCTCACTAATTTTTCCCCCTTCACCTACTTCACCCATTCCCCATCTCTTTTTTTGTGTTTATGAGCCTATTTCTGTTTTGTTTGTTTTGTTTTTAGATTCCACATATAAGTGAAATCATATGGTATTTGTCTTTCTCTGACTTACTTCACTTAGCATAATACCCTCTAGGTCTATCCATGTTTTTGTAAATGGCAAGATTTCATACCTTTTTATGGCTGAGTAATATCTCATTGTATATATGTACCAGATCTTCTTTATCCATTCAGTTATCAGTGGATACTTAGGTTGCTTCTATATTTTGGCTGTTGTAAACAATGTAGCAATGAACATAAGGGTGCATATATCTTTTCAAATTAATGTTTTTGTGTTCTTCAAGTAAATATCCACAAGTGGAATTACTGGATCACATGGTATTTATGTTTTTAGTGTTTTGAAGAACCTCCATACTGCTTTCCACAGTGGCTGCACCAATTTACATTCCCACCAACAGCATAGGAGTATTCCCTTTTCTCCACATCCTCATCAACACTTGTTATTTCTTGTCTTTTGGATTGTGACCATTCTGACTGGTGTGAGGTGATATCTCGTTGCAGTTCTGATTTGCATTCTTTGATGATTGATCAGTGATGGTGAATATCTTTTCATATGTCTATTGGCCATCTGTATGTCTTCTTTAGAAAAGTATCCAGTCCTCAAACCCATTTTTTAATTGGATTATTTGTCTTCTTAGTGTTGAGTTCTTTATATGTTTTGCATGTTAGCCCCTTATCATATATATCATTTGTAGGTCTCCTATACAGTAGGTTGACTTTTTGTTTTGTTGATGGTTTTCTTTGCTGTGCAGAAGCTTTTCAGTTTGATGTAGTCCCACTTGTTTATTTTTGCTTTTGTTTCCCTTGCCTAGGGGACATATCCAGAAAAAATTACTAATATCAGTGTTAAAGAGCTTACTACCTATGTTTTATTCTAGGAGTTTTATGGTTTCAGGCTTTATATTTAGGTCTTTAATCCAAAAATACACTTAAAAAAAATGACATAGGAAACAAAACTTACTGGAAAAGCACACACATGCCCAAATGTAATTATACTATATCTATCAATTGCTGCTATTTTTAAATTTAATATTACATTATGGACATATTTCCAAGAGGGTTTACATGTAATACATATAGCTGAAATATGTTTCACTGTATGGATATCAAATTATTTTTATCTCTGGAGTGTGTTTTTAAGTTGCTGCTTTTTTCTTTGTTTTTTTACATACTACCAGCAAAAAGTTACAAATACTTTATCCTTTTTTCCTTTACTTTATTATAAAAAATACAAACCTATGTAAAAATAGAATTGTAAATTGATTCTCCATAAACCTGTCCCCCAGCTTCAACATTATCAAATCATGACGAGTCTTGTCTCATTTATACATAACTCTACTCATTTCCAAATTTTTTCCATATAATTTTGAAGTACATCTCAGATATATTCATTCAAATATACATTTTAATATTAGTTCTAGAAGATAATACACTATATTTTAAAAGTTATAAGCTCAATACACATCTGTCTTATGTGAAACATTTTGTTCTTGTTCTGTTACCTTTCCTCCAGCATGTAGTTTCAATAAGTGCTTATTTGATAAGAAAGTGATTAAGGTGTGTGAATGAGTGAATTATGCTGAAATTTTCAATCTCTTTCAGATAATTTGATCAAAATGGAGAATAAGAAGGTGCTTTCAAAGTGCAAGAAATCTGAAGAAATAACATGCCAACAGGGACACACTATCAGATCTAATGGCAGTATTCCTGAGAACTGTCACTATGTGGAAGTGCAAAAATATCAGAGACTAGAAAGTGTGATGAAAGTAGAATCAATTTAACTCAGAACTCCATCCTTATTCAGCATCAGATACACACTGGTCAGAGAAACCGAATGAATATGATAAAATGTGGAAAAGCTTTTACCCAAGAGTTCAGGCTTCATTCAAAATAAGAATTTTACCCACAAATGTGAAGAAAATGGGAAAACTTTCAGGGCAAAAACTGGACTAATTCATTGTTAAGAGAATCCTTACTGGAGAGAGATCCTATAATAAATGTAAATTATATTTAAAACCCTTGGATGGTGGTTAGCCCTTAACCTGCACCAGACTTCACACCAGAGAAATGTTACCAGTACAGCAAGTATGGGAAAGCTTATAGTCAGAACACAGAGCTTTTCCATCATATCAGAATCCACATTGTAAAGAATCTTTTAGTGTAATCAGTGTAGTAAAAATTTTCCTGGACATTCATTCTTTATTAAATACCAGAAAACTCACTCAAGAGAGAACTTAGGAAGCCAGTAGATATGGAAAAGGCTTTGAACAAAAGCACCTTATCTAACATTAAAAACTCTTAAAACTGTCAAGATCTGAAATTGGCAAGGCAGAATTTCTTCATATCAGACCTCTGGCTGGTCTCTGATAGGAACTGGCTCTTCAAAATGTCCCCCCAAAATCTTGTCAGATTCAACACACAAAGCCATTTACTTTTTTCTTAACAGTCCGATCAAACAAGCTACATTATTTTAGTGATTTGAAGAGTTGCCTATGGATTGCTAGTTCAGATTTCTAGATGTTTTACTAGCTGTTCCAAAATTTACTTCTTAAAAAACTTGGGATTGTTGTTTAATAACTTTTTAATGAAATTTCATTGTATATAATATACAAATAGGAATATTAGATGGGTAATATATTTTAAATGTTGCTGCAATGATGATTTGTCCAGTCAAAAAACTTGTTCAGTATCTCTTTAGTGACAGCATGCTGAACTGTGGGCCTTCCATTTCTACCTGAATTCTAAGGTATAACATGTATCGCCCAGCCAAGACTCCAAACAAGAAAGATGTAGCCTTAGAGGTGTGTTAATTTGCATTTGGAAAACAGAGGGAGGCCCAAGTTAGTCTTCAGGGGGGGAGAATAAGCAAACTCAAGGGCCCAGCAGGTGGGCAGTTAATATAAATAACTGAAGCAATCCTTGACTCAAAGTCAAGAGAAAACAAAAACCATTTGTTACATTGCATTAAGAGTTCAGGCAAATTCCCAGCATTCTCTTTATTGATTTGGAAATCTGCAGGATAAAGATGACAAGGTTAACTCTGCATTTTGACCACCATATGCAGAATGATTTTTTCATATTTTGAGTATAGTATATGTTAAGGACAAGCTTTGTAAACTTCACTGCTGAATCGTTTAAATCATCAACTAATAGCTTTGAATCATCATAACTTTCATTCTAGTCATTAAGTTATGACTTAAGTAATCATACAATCAGTGTCCCACAATTTGAAACCAACTGCAGCACAAGAGATCTTTAAAGCCAACAGATTTCATTACCATTAGTAATGTTATCCTTTTGGTGTCAGGAGCTTAAAGAATAGGAATCACAATTTAAGTAAAACTACTGGCTCTAAGACTAATTTTCACTTAACCTAACAAATGTAGCCAAAGATCAAATTTCTAATTAAGCAGGCCTCTTTTCTTTTTTCTTTTCTTTTCTTTTTTATGAGAAAGTGCATATAAGATATTTCTTTACTTGACATCCTGGTCCCATTCCATGTGCACAAACGCATATTTTCTTGAACAAAACATCAAGAATAAAAGTTCTTAAAAATATGGCATTTTCAACTGTCTTTGAGAAGGTAATTGCTGAAAACTTACCCAGTCTGGCGAAGGAGATAGTCTCTCAAGCCATGGAGGTGCACAGATCTCCCAAAACAAGGGACCCAAGGAAGACAAAACCAAGACATATAATTAAAATGGCAAGGATCAAGGATAAGGACAGACTTTTAAAAGCAGCCAAAGAGAGAAAAAAAGATCACATACAAAGGAAAACCCATCAGTCTATCATCAGACTTCTCATCAAAAATCTTACAGGCCAGAAGGGAGTGGCATGACATATTTAATACAATGAAACAGAAGGGCCTCAATCCAAGAATACTCTACCCAGCAACATTTATCTTTAAATTTGAAGGAGGGATTAAACCATTTTCAGATAAGCAAAAGCTGAGACAATTTACCTCCCACAAACCAACTCTACAGTGTATTTTGGAGGAACTGCTATAGATGGAGGTGTTCCTAAGGATAAATAGCTGTCACCAGAGGAAATAAAACCATAGTAAAGAAAGTAGAACAATTAATTACTAAGCAGATGCAAAATCAAATCAACTACCCCCAAAGTCAGTCAAAGGGTAGACAAAGAGTACAGAATATGATACCTAATATATAAAGAATACAGGAGGAAAAAAAGAACGTTTAGGTAATGTTTGTAATAACATACTGAGATAAATTAGACTGTTAGATAGAGTAAGGGAATTACCCTTGAACCTTTAGTAACCACGAATCTAAAGCCTGCAATGGCAATAAGTACATACCTATCAATAATCACCCTAAATGTAAATGGTCTGAATGCAACAATAAAAAGACATAGAGTCACTGAATGGGTAACAAAACAAGACCCGTCTATATGCTGCCTACAAGAGACTCACTTCAAACCAAAAAACATACTCAGACTGAAAGTGAAGGGATGGAAAAACATATTTCTGCAACAAACAGAAAAAAGCAGGAGTTGCAGTACTAATATCAGACAAAATAGACTTCAAAACAAAGAAAGTCACAAGAGACAAAGAAGGACATTACATAATGATAAAGGAGTATTTCCAAGAAGAGTATATAACTATTATTAATATCTATTCACACAACACAGGAGCACCTACATATGTGAAACAAATACTATCAGAATTACAGGGGTAAATAGGATGCAATGCATTCATTTTAGGAGACTTCAACACACCACTCACTCCAATGGACAGATCAACCAGAGAGAAAATAAGTAAGGAGACAGACACACAGAAAAACATATTAACAGATGGACCTGACAGACATTCTACAGAACACTCCATCCAAAAGCAACAGGATGCATATTCTTCTTAAGTGCACATGGAACATTTTCAAGAATAGATCATATACTAGGCCACAAAAAGAGCCTCAGTAAATTCAAAAAGATTGAAATTGTACTAACCAGCTTTTCAGACCACAAAGTTATGAAACTAGAAATAAACAACACAAACAAAATCAAAAAGCACACAAACACATGGAGGTTTAATAACATGCTCCTAAATAATCAACAGATCAATGACCAAATAAAAACAGAGATCAATCAATATATGGAGACAAATGACAACAATAATTCAACACCAGAAAACCTGTAGGATGCAGCAAAGGCTGTGCTAAGAGGGATGTATATTGCAATACAGGCCTACCTCAGGAAAAAAGAACAATCCCATATGAACAGTCTAAACTCACAATTAATGAAACTAGAAATAGAACAAATGAAGCACAAAGTCAGTAGAAGATGGGAACTAATAAAGATTAGAGCAGAAATACATAAAATCGAGAAGAATAACACAATGGAAAGAATCAATGAAACCAGGAGCTGGTTCTTCAAGAAAACAAACACAATAAATAAACCCCTGTCCCGACTTATTAAGAGAAAAAGAGAGTCTACACACATAAACAGAATCAGAAATGAGAAAGGAAAAATCACTACAGACACCACAGAAATACAAAGAATTATGAGAGAATACTATGAAAATCTATATTCTAACAAACTGGATAATCTAGAATAAATGGACAACTTTCTAGAAAAATACAACCTTCCAAGGCCGACCCAGGAAGAAACAGAAAATCTGAATAGACCAATTACAAGCAACAAAATTGAATCAACAATCAAAAAACTACCTAAGAAGAATTCTGGGAAGATGGTGGCAAGAGCAGGGTGGCAGAAATCTCCTCCCAAACCATATATATTTGTGAAAATACAACAAATACAACTATTTCTAAAAAAGAGACCAGAAGATACAGTACAACAGCCAGGCTACAGCTACACTTGCAAGAACTCAGTGCCTCACGAAGCGAGTAAGATAAAAGCCATGACCCGGTGGGACCCAAGCACTCCCCCACCCCAGCGCACTGGCGGGAGGAAAAGATTCAGAGAGGGGAGGGAGTGGAAGCACAGGCCCGCCAAACAACCAACCCTGGTGATCTGTGCGGAGAGCACTGACACACATCACATCGTGTATTGGAGATTAGACAAACAGAAGGGCAGGATCATAGACGGAGAAAAGTGGGTCCCCACAGCCGGCACCCTGGGATGACAAAAGAAAAATGGGCGCTTTTTTTTGTTGTTGTTGTTTTGGTTTTTTGTTTGTTTATTTTGTTTGGTTAAAGTCTTAAAGAGACAAGGGCCCAACAGCAGAACAAAATCGACCCAGTGCACTCAGCCCAGCAGGCTGGGAGTCTTGGGGAATTTCGGACCCCCTGGCCAGTGGGCGGACAAAGCAGCCATGCCGACGCTTCCCACAGTGATCAGCAGCCTCCCATTCATTCCTACCCACACCGGGCCGGCACCAAAAGGGTCCAGGACACTCCACTGCTGCGGAACAGCAGAGGAGTGGCCCAGCCCACAGCATCCACACAGAATCTACTTCTGGCAGGCGTGGAGCCAAGCAGAAAGGACCCCAGAACCCACGTCAAGGGCTGGAAAGCACCAAGGGGACCAGAAGGCACCCAGCAAGACTTCAAACCCCCACAGTGCTATAGGCAAGGCTGAGGGCAAACAGGCACACAGGATTATCCCAGAGACTGCCTCCCGATGGGGGAGAAAACAGTTAAGGCCTCGGAGAAGGGCAAGGAGAACAACAAGCAGGAAGAAACTTTGTTCTCCCAGATGACACGCGTGGCACCTGCCAGCAACCACTTCTATCACCATGAAAAGACAGAGAAATATGGTACAGACAAATATTACCCAGACAACCCCAGAGAAAGGCCCTGATGGGATAGATTTATACAATCTTCCTGGAAAAGAATTCAAGTTAAAAGTCATAACCATGATGATGAATCTATAGAAAAATATGCAAGAGATAAGGGAGGAAGTGAGGAAAGACAAGGCAGAAATCAGACAAGTGATCAATGGGCTTAAAAGCAGATGGGATGAGGTGCAAGAGACTGTTAATGGAATAGAAATAAGAGAACAGGAATACAGAGAAACTGAGGCAGACAGAGGTAAAAATATCTTTAAGAATGAAAGAATATTAAGAGGACTGTCTGACCAGTCCAAACGGAACAATATTTGCATTATAGGAGTACCAGAGAAGAGAGAGAAAAAGGGATAGAAAGTGTCTTTGAAGACATAATTGCTGAAAACTTCCCCATGCTGGGGAAGGAAATAATCTCTCAGTCCATGGAAGCCCACAGATCTCCCAACACAAGGGACCCAAGGAAGACAACACCAAGACACATAATAATTAAAATGGCAAAGATCAAAGATAAGGACAGAGTATTAAAGGCAGTGAAAAAGAGAAAAAAGATCACCAAAAAAGGAAAATCCGTCAGACTATCATCAGACTTCTCAACAGAAACCTTTCAGGCCAGAAGAGAATGGCATGATATATTTAACATAATGAAACAGAAGGGGCTAAAACCAAGAATACTGTTTCCAGCACGATTATCACTTAAATTTGAGGGAGGGATTAAACAATTCCCAGACAAGTGAAAGCTGAGGAAATTTGCCTCTCACAAACCACCTCTACAGGATATCTTAAAGGGACTCCTCATTATAGAAGCACTGCTAAGGCTAAAAAGATGTCACCAGAGGAAATAAAATCATTGCAAAGAAAGCAGACCATCCAAATACTAACCAAAGGCAAAAAGTAAAATCAACTATCCACAAAAACAGTCAAAGGAAACGTAAAAGAGTTCAACACCTAGTAAAACACCTAGTATATAAAGAATGGAGGAGGAAGAAGAAGAAGAGAGAGAAATAAAGAACCATCAGACTGTGTTTATAATAGCTTAACAAGAGAGTTAAGCTAGACTGTTAGATAGTAAAGAAGCAACCCTAGAACCCTTGGTAACCACGAATCTAAAGGCAGCAATGGCAATAAGTACATATCTATCGATAATCACCCTAAATGTAAATGGACTGAATGCACCAATCAAAAGACACAGAGTAACAATGGATAAAAAAGCAAGACTCATCTATACACTGCTTACAAGAGACTCACCTCAAACCCAAAGATATACACAGACTAAAGGTGAAGGGATGGAAAAAGATATTTCATTCAAACAACAAGGAGAAAAAAGCAGGTGTTGCAGTACTTGTATCAGACAAAATAGACTTCAAAACGAAGAAAGTAGCAAGAGATAAAGAAGGACATTACATAATGATAAAGGGGTCAGTCCAACAAGACGATATAACCATTATAAATATATATGCACCCAACACAGTAGTGCCAGCATATGTGAAACAAATACTAACAGAATTAAAGGAGGAAATAGACAGCAATGCATTCATTTTAGGAGAGTTCAACACACCGCTCCCTCCAAAGGAAAGATCAACCAGAGAGAAAATAAGTAAAGACACAGAGGCACTGAACAACACACTAGAACAGATGGACCTAACAGACACCTACAGAACTCTACACCCAGAAGTAGCAGGATACACATTCTTCTCAAGTGCACATGCAACATTTTCCAGACAAGACCACATACTAGGCCGCAAAAAGAACCTCAGGAAATTCAAAAATACTGAAATTCTACCAACCAACTTCTCAGATCACAAAGGTGTAAAACTAGAAATAAATTGTACAAAGAAAACAAAAAGGCTCACAAAAAACACGGTGGCTTAATAACATGCTCCTAAATAATTAATGGGCCAATGACCAGATTAAAACAGAGATCAAACAATACATGGAGACAAATGACAAAAACAACACAAAGCTGCAACTTCTGTGGGATGCAGCAAAGGCAGGTGTAAGAAGAAAGTATATTGCCATCCAGGCCTATTTAAAGAAGAAAGAACAATCCCAAATGAATAGTCTAAAGACACAATTATTGAAATTGGAAAAAAAAAGACAAAATGAGGCCCAAAGTCACGAGGAGAGACATAATAAAGAGTAGAGAAGAAATAAAAAAAATTGGGAAGAATAAAACAATAGAAAAAATCAATGAAACCAGGAGCTGGTTTGTTGAAAAAATAAAGAAAATAGCTAAACCCCTAGCCAGACTTATTAAGAGAAAAAGAGAATCTACACACATAAACAGAATCAGAAATGTGAAAGGAAAAATCACGACGGACCCCATAGAAACACAAAAAATTATAAGAGAATACTAAGAAAATCTATATGCTAACAAGCTGGAAAACCTAGAAGAAATGGACAACTTCTTAGAAAAATACAACCATCCAAGACTGACCAAGCAAGAAACAGAAAACCTAAACAGACCAATTAGCAGCAAAGAAATTGAATCAGTAATCAAAAAACTACCTAAGAACAAAACGCCCGGGCCAGATGGATTCACCTCTGAATTTTACCAAATATAGAGAGAAGAAATAATACCCATTCTCCTTAAAGTTTTCCAAAAAATAGAAGAGGAGGGAATACTTCCAAACTCATTCTATGAAGCCAGCATCACTATAATACCAAAACCAGGCAAAGACCTCACCAAAAAAGAAGATTACAGACCAATATTCCTGAAGAACATAGATGCAAAAATAATAAACAAAATACTAGCAAACCAAATTCAAAAATACATCAAGAAGACCATCCACCATTATCAAGTGGGATTCATCTCAGGGATGCAAGGATGTTACAACATTCTAAAATACATCAACATCAACCACCATATCAACAAAAAGAACAAAAACCACATGATCATCTCCATAGATGCTGAAAAAGTATTTGACAAAATTCAACATCCACTCATGATAAAAACTCTCAACAAAATGGGTAGAGAGGGCAAATACTTCAATATAATAAAGGCCAAATATGACAGACCCACAGCCAACAACATACTTAACAGCAAGAAGCTGAAAGCTTTTCATCTAAGATCGGGAATAAGACAGAGATGCCCACTCTCTCCACTGTTATTCAACATAGTACTGGAGGTCCTAGCCACGGCAATCAGACAAAACAAAGACATACAAGGCATCCAGATTGGTAAAGAAGAAGTCAAATTGTCACTATTTGCAGATGACATGATATTGTACATAAAAAACCCTAAAGACTCCACTCCAAAACTACTAGAAATAATATCTGAATTCAGCAAAGTTGCAGGATACAAAATTAACACACAGAAATCTGTTGCTTTTCTTTACACTAACGATGAGCTAACAGAAAGAGAAATCAGGAAAACAATTCCATTCACAATTACATCAAAAACAATAAAATACCTAGGAATAAACCTAACGAAGGAAGTGAAAGACCTGTACTCTGAAAACTACAAGACACTCCTAAGAGAAATTAAAGAGGACACTAGCAAATGGAAATTAATCCCATGCTCTTGGTAGGAAGAATAAATATTGTCAAAATGGCTATACTCTCTAAAGCAATCTACAGATTCAATGCATTCCCTGTCAAAATACCAACAGCATTCTTCAATAAACTAGAACAAATAGTTCTAAAATTCATATGGAACCCCAAAAGACCCCAAGTAGCCAAAGCAATCCTGGGAAGGAAGAATAAAACAGGGGGAATTACACTCCCAGACTTCAAGCTCTACTACAAAGCTTCAGTAATCAAGAAAATTTGGTATTGGCACGAAAACAGACCCACAGACCAGTGGAATAGAATAGAAAATGCAAACATTAACCCAAACATATACGGTCAATTAATATTTGATAACGGAGCCTTGGATATACCATGGAGAGATGACAGCCTCTTCAGCAGCTGGTGTTGGAAAAACTGGACAGCTACATGTAAGAGAACGAAACTGGACTACTCTCTAACCACATACACAAAAGTAAACTGAAAATGGATCAAAGACCTGAGTGTAAGTCATGAAACCATAAAACTCTTAGAAAAAAACAGGCAAAAATCTCTTGGACAGAAACATTAGCGACTTCTTCATGAACATATCTCCCCAGGCAAGGGAAACAAAAGCAAAAATGAACAAGTGGGACTATTTCAAACTAAGAAGCTTCTGTACAGCAAAGGTCACCATCAGTAGAACGAAAAGACATCCCAGAGTTTGGGAGAATATATTCATAAATGATATATCCGATAAAGGGTTGACATCCAAAATATATAAAGAACTCACGCACCTTAACAAACAAAAAGCAAATAATCCAATTAAGAAATGGGCAGAGGACATGAATAGAGACTTCTAGAAAGAAGAAATTCAGATGGCCAACAGGCACATGAAAAGATGCTCCACATTACTAATCATCAGAGAAATGCAAATTAAAACCACAATGAGATATCACCTCACACCAGTAAGGATGGCAAACATCCAAAACACAAACAGCAACAAATATTGGCAAGAATGTGGAGAAAAGGAAACCTCCTGCACTGCTGGTGGCAATGCAAATTAGTTCAACCATTGTGGAAAGCAGTATGGAGGTCCCTCAAAAAACTCAAAATACAAATACCATTTGACCCAGGAATCCCATGCCTAGGAATTTACCCTAAGAATGCAGCAGTGCAGCTTGAAAAAGACATATGCACCCCGATGTTTATTGCAGCACTATTTACAATAGCCATGAAATGGAAGCAACCTAAGTGTCCATCAGTAGATGAATGGATAAAGAAGATGTGGTACATATACACAATGGAATATTATTCATCCATAAGAAGAAAAGAAATCCTACCATTTGCAACAACATGGATGGAGCTAGAGGGTATTATGCTCAGTGAAATAAGCCAAGTAAAAAACAGGTTTCACATGATTTCACTCATATGTGCAGCATAAGAGCAAAGAAAAAATTGAAAGAAAAAAACAGCAGCAGACTCTCAGAACCCAAGAACGGTGTAACAGTTACCAAAGGGAAAAGGAGTGGACAGGATGGGTGTGAACGGAGGGACAAGGGGGAAAAAGGGGCATTACATTTAGTAGTCGTAATGTTGGGCAGGCATGGGGTGGGCTGTACAACTCAGGGAAGACAAGTAGTGATTCTATAGCATCTACGCTGATGGACAGTGACTGTAATGTGGTAAGTGGGGGAACCTGATAAAGTGGGGAGTTTAGTAACCACAATGTTGTACATGTAATTGTAGATTAATGATACCAAAAAACAATAATAATAATAATTTAAAAAGTGGCAGCAATCCAAAAAGAAAAAAAAAACTACCTAAGTACAAAAAACGGTGGACCACATGATTTCATTGGTGAATTTTATCAAACATTTAGGGAAGACCTAATACCCATCCTCCTTAAAGTTTTCCAAACAGTAGAAGAGAAGGGAATACTCAACTCATTCTATGAGGCCAGCATCATTCTAATACCAAAACCAGGCAAAGACACCACAAAAAAAATTACAAATATCCATGATGAACATAGATGCAACAATACTCAACAAAATATTAACAAACTAAATTCAAAAATATGTCAAAGGGATCATCCATCATGATCAAGTGGGATTTATTCCAAGGATGCAAGGAGAGTACAACATTTGAAAATCCATGAATATCACCCACCACATCAACAAAAAGAAGGATGAAAACCACATGATTATCTCCATAGATGCTGAAAAAACATTCGACAAAATTCAACATCCATTCATGATAAAAACTATCAACAAAATGGGTATAAAGGGCAAGTACCTCAACATAATAAAGGCCATATATGACAAACCCACAGGCAACATCATACTTAGCATCGAGAAGCTGAAAGCTTTTCCTTTAAGATCGTGAACAAGACAAGGATGCCCACTCCCCCACTTTTATTCAACATATTTCTGGTGGTCCTAGCCAAGGCAATCAGACAGCACAAAGAAATAAAAAGCATTCAGATTGGCAAAGAAAAAGTTAAACTGTCCCTGTTTGCCGATTACATGATATTGTGTATAAAAAACCCTAAAGAATCCACTCCGTAACTACTAGATCTAATATCTGAATTCAGCAAAGTTGCAGGATACAAAATTAATACACAGACATCGGTTGTATTCCTATATACTTAATGATGAACTATCAGAAAGAGAAATCAGGAAAACAATTCTATTCATAATTGCATCAAAAAGAATAAAATACCTAGGAATAAACCTAAACCAAAAAAGTGAAAGTCCTAAACTCTGAAAACTACAAGACACTCATGAGAGAAATTAAAGAAGATACCAATAAATGGAAACACATCCCATGCTCATAGATAGGAAGAATTAATAGTGTCAAATGGCCATCCTGCCTAAAGCTATCTACAGATTCAATGCAATCTCTATCAAAATACCAACAGTATTCTTCAACAAACTAGAGCAAATAGTTCTAAAATTCATATGGAACCACAAAAGACTCCGAATAGCCAAAGCAATCCTGAGAAGGAAGAATAAAGCAGGGGGGATTACACTCCCAACTTCAAGCTCTACTATGAAGCCACAATTTGGTACTGGCACAAGAACAGACCCATAGAACAATGGAACAGACTAGAGAGCCCAGCTATAAACCCAAACATATATAGTCAACTAATATACGATAAAGGAGCTATGGATATGCAATGGGAAAATGACAGCCTCTTCAATAACTCGTATTGGCAAAACTGGACAGCTACATGCAAGAGAATGAAACTGGATTATTGTCTAACCCCATACATAAAAGTAAACTCAAAATGGATCAAAGACCTGAATGTAAGTCATGAAACCATAAAACTCTTAGTAGAAAACATAGGCAAAAATCTCTTGAATATAAACATGAGCAACTTTTTCCTGAACGCATCTCCTCGGGCAAAGGAAACAAAATAAAAAAGGAACAAATGGGAGTACCTCATGATAAAAAGCTTCTGTACAGCAAAGGACACCAGCAGAATAAAAAGGTATTGGAGAATATATTTGTAAATGACATATCAGACGAGAAGCGTTAAGTTTCTCATGGTCTCAAGTTTTATGTCCCATAAGCATAATGCTGGAGCTATAATGGGACCTAAAGAATATTTTCGTACTTGGCTTTGGTTAACACAGGCCAGTGAAATGTTTGAAATGCCAGCCAAGACCAGTACTAATAAAGGGTAACAACAAGACTTACCATTGGTCTGCACTTCACTGGGTGCTTTATATGTATTTCACTTCACCTTTACAGTGAATCTGTGAGGCGGATCCAATCACATGCATTTTATAGATGAGAAAATAAGGGAAGTTAAGTGACCCATTTAGCAAGTGATGAAGTGGCTATTTAAACCAAAATAGTGTGACTGAGAAGCCTGCACTCCTGTTTACAGTCCTACAGTCCAGGAGGAAGCAAGTAACATATCTAATTATAACAGCCAGAATTTGTTGGTGTGGCCAGTTTTTAAAAATTTATTCTTTAATTAAACAATGTATGTTTAACAGCATTATATTTAATTTTGTCAGAAAAAGCATTTATTTAGGACATATTATATGCTAGGTACTTTTAAAATGGTCTCTTTTTCTAAGGAGCTTATATTCTAGTAATTATTCACCCATGTATACACTCATATGTGAACACTAAATTTTGGAGTGATTTTTTTTGTCCTGCATCCTTGCCTCCAAGCCACACATAAAGCTCTAAAGAGCCACTTTTAACAATTGTTCATAATTGCCAATTTCTTAGATTCTTGAGGTCATAAAAGCCTGATTGTAGGCACTTTCTTCAGTTTCTATCCTGAACTTGAAATGAAATTTGGATATTTATTTTTTGATAGGCAGAAAATGGCCCCCAAAGATATGTTCACCCTAATTCCTAGAACCTACGAATGTGTTACCTTCTATGGTATAAGGAACTTGGCAGATGTGATTAAATTAAGAATACTGAGATGAGAAGATTATTCTGGACTATCCAGGTGGACTCAGTGTAATCACAAGGTCCTTAGAGGAGGAGGCAGGAGGGAGGGTCAGCGTCTCTGAAGGAAATGTGACAATGGAAGCAGAGATCAAAGAAGTCAATGCTGCAAGGGGTCATGAGCCAAGGAATGTAGGCAGCCTCTAGAAGCTGGAAAAGGCAAGAAAACATTCTCTTCTGTAGCCTCCTACAGGGACTATAGCCCTAACATCTTGATTTTAACTCTTTAAGACCTATTTTTGGCCTTCTGACTCCAGAACTGTAAGATATTAAATTTGTGTTGCTTTAAGCCACCAAGTTCATAGCAATTTGTTACATCAGCAATAGAAAATGAATTCACTCATCATTAATGTTCTTTATTCAAAAGATCCAGTTCATAGCCAAGAAGTTCTTAGATTTGACATCAAAGGTACAATCCATCAAAAGGGAAAAATTGGTAAACTGGACTTAATGAAAATGTTAAAGTTTTGCTCAGAGAAATACCCTGAGGATGGAAGAGACAATCTATGGAATGAGAGGAAATATTTGCCAACCATACATCAAAGGACTAGAATCTAGAATCTATGAAGAATTTTCAAACCTCAAAAGCAAAAAAGTAAACAATCCAATTAGTTCTTGAACAAAGGACATAAAAGGACATTTCACCAAAAGAGATACTGTTAGCAAATGAGCATAGAAAATAATGTTTAACATCATTAGTCATTAGGGAAATGTAAATTACACCACAATGAAGTACCACAATTATCAGAAAGGCTAAAATAAAAAAGAGTGACAATACCAAACACTGGGGAGGATGTGGGGGAAACAAGAGACACTTATATATTGTTGATGGAAATGTAAAATTGTGTACTCATATAGAAAGCAGTTGGTAGTTCATTTAAAAACTACACATGCAACTACCACGTGACCCAGCAATTAAGCTCCTAAGCATTTACCCCAGAGAAATGAAGATATTTTACATGCACATAAAAGCTTGGACATAAATGGTTATAGCATCTTTGTAATAGCCAAAAGCTGGAAACGACCTAGATGTCCTTCAACAGGTGAGTGGAGAATACAACTCAGCAATACAAAGGAAAGAATCACTGATACATGAATCAATCTGAATGAGTCTCCAGAGAATTATATTTAGTAGGAAAAGCCAATCTGAAAAGGTTACACACTGTATAATTCCATTTACGTAACTTTCTTGAATTGGCAGAATTATAGAAGTAGAGAACAGAGTCCTGGTTGCCAGTTTTTGAGAAAATGGGGGTGAGAAGGGAATGCTTATGTTGATAAAAAAGGAATCTTGCAGTGATAGAAATGTTCTTTAATTGTATCAATGTAAATATTCTGGTTGTGACATTGTATTACAGTTCTGCAAGATGTTACTAATAAGGGAAAGTTGGTAAAGAGTAAATGGGATATCTTTGTGTTATTTCTTACAATGCATGTGAATATAAATTATATTAAAATAAATTTTAATTAAAAAATAAAAAGCATATTTTTGATATGAGAAAATTATACGGAGTTCAAATTTCAGTGTCCATAAATCAAATTTTATTGGAACCAAAAGGAGTTGGTCCTGCAGTAAGGAAACCTATCTTAAAGTCAGTTGGTTATCAACCTTAATTCTATCTGCAACCTTAATTCCCCCATGCCATGTAACACAAGTTCTGGATTTTATGAGTAGACAACTGCAATATCTCTTTCACCAAATGAGGTTGGTGTATTTTTTCCCTACATATATGTATAACATTAACAATATTATACACAGCAGTAATGGTAGTGTAACTTAATTCGGGTGCCCAGACCCTATTCCAATATGTGGGGGGTGGGGAACCTTTCCACACGTATTTACACCAAGCAATTCTCGAACACCAGCAGGGTGTTGGAAAATTCAACTCAATTCTGATGCCATCTGCCCAGAGACAGCACCAGATTCCCCGTCCTGCAAGACTGTCCTCCACTCCTCACTCCAGAAGCCGGTTACAAGCCCCAGGCAGTTACCTGTGCTTCTGACCTACTGGCTACAGATTGGAGGTTCCCATGACCTCCCCCTTAGATTCAATTAATTTGCTAGAGCAGCTCACAGAACTCAGGAAAACCCTTACATTTACCAGTTTAATAAAGGATACTGTAAAGGATACAAGTTAACGGCCAGATGAAGAGATACATAGGGCAAGGTCCCAAATAAGGGAGCTTCTATCCTCCCGGAGCTTGAGGCCTGGCACGTGGAGGCAGTCTGGTTCTCCAAGAATAGAAGATCTCGCCAACTGAGAAGCAATATCCAGCGGAGCAGAGCGCTATTAGCTCTTCTCGGGGGATTTTGTGAGAGCTTCATTGCATAGTCATGATTTTCTAAACTATTGGCCATTGGCTGATCCAACCTCCAGCCCCTGCCTTTGGGTGGGGGAACGGGGGGAGTCCAAAAGTCTGTCATTAACATGACAAAACATCCACTTCACCCTTTAAGACTGCAGTGTTTTCAGGAACTGTGGATGAAGACCAAAAATGCATGGGAAATACGTATTTGATCATACAAATGACCAAATATGTATTTCTTATAACTCATATTACATCTTTAGGGGATCATTATTCTGCCTACCACAGGTTGCATACTATATACACCTGTTATGACAGTACATTAAGATACTTCTTTCTTTTTACAGCTGCTTAGTATTTTACTGGGTAGATGTATTACAGTTTATTTAGTCAGTTCCCTATTAGAGTTTGGTTTGTTTTCAATCTGTGGCTTGAATGCCTCAATAAATAAACTTGTGCATATGTTATTTCATATTTTTGTTAATATATCTTTGAGATAAACTAGAAGTAATATGGCAGTGACAAAGGGTAATTTTGCTTTATTTTATTACTTTTCTAAATAGAGGCTGTACCATTTTCTATTCCTCTCAGGAATGTATGAGTTCCTCTTTCCTCACAAATGGAGTATATTGAGAAGCTTATGAATTTTTTTTTTGCCAGCCTAAGAAAATGACTAATGGAACCTAAGTGTAGTTTTTCATTTGCATGTTTCTATTTTAAGTGAAGTTGAACATCCTTGCAGATGTTTGAGGGCTTCTATCATTTCTTATTCTGTCAACTGTTCTTTTGCCCATTTTCTCCATTGGATTATTGGTTATTTTATTTTTAGGAATTATTTTAATAGCTCATTATGTATTAGGAATATTATCCCTTTTTCTCTGATAATGTTGCAAATATTTTTCCTGTCATTGTCTTTTGACTTCCTTTACAGTGTTTTTTTTTGACAAGCAATGCGTTTATTTAGATTTATCAATTTTTTTAATTGCGTTCTGATTTTGAGTCATGGTTAGATAAGGTTTCCTGTTCCCAGGTGTTAGTATCATTACTCATGTTTCTTCTAATACACATATGGGCACATATTTTACATTTGGGTCTTAGAATTTATCTTGATTGTGGGTGTAGTGAGAAATATCAATCCAATTTTATCTTTTGACTAAATGGCTTCAGTTTTCCCAATATAACTTATTTATAACTCCTTCATTCCTCCAAAAATTTGAGATGCCACCATCATTTACTAAATACCCATATGTACCTGGCTCTATTTCCCGTTTATTCCTTCTGTCTGTTCATATCCACTATCACACTCTTAATGTAGAGGCTTTATCATATGCTCTGATATCTTATAGGGCTATCTCTCCTCATTGCTCTTTTTCGAAGGGTTTCATGGCTATTCTTATTTTCCCATGTAACTTTATCATCATTTTGTCTAATTCTAGGACAGAATGTGTTGGCACTTTTATTATAGAAGATTGACCTCGTAAGATTGTATATCAATGATACCTTAAATTAAACAAAAATACGGACACACACACACACACACACACACACACAAAGAAGACTGACCTCTTTATTTGTGTTTGAGGCTAAGAACAGCATATGGCTTTCTATTTGTGTAAGTTTACACTCACCCTTCAGGAGCTTTTTTTTTTTTTTAAGTTTTCCCAGCATAGGTTGTGAACATTTCTTTTTAAGTTTATTCATAATTATTCTAGCTTCTGTTGTTGGTCATTGCTATTATAAGCATGGTCTCCCATTACATCTTACAACTTGTTTATCACTGGTTATTTGCATATAGAAAAGCTATTGATTTTAGTGTGTTAATTATTTTCTTAAGGTATTATTGATATACACTCTTACGAAGGTTTCACATGAAAAGCAATGTGGTTACTACATTCATCCATATTATTGAGTTCCCCCCATACCCCATTGCAGTCACTGTCCATCAGTGTAGTAAGATGCCAGAGTCACTGCTTGTCTTCTTTGTGCTACACTGTCTTCCCCATGATCCCCCCAACACCACGTGTCCTAATCATAATATGCCTCAATCCCCTTCTCCCTCCCTCCCCACCCACCCTCTCGCATCCCTCCCCTTTGGTAACCGTTGGTCCCTTGGAGTTTGTAAGTCCGCTGCTGTTTTTTTCCTTCAGTTTTGCTTTGTTGTTATACTCCACAAATGAGGAAAATCATTTGGTAGGTGTCTTTCTCTGCCTGGCTTATTTCTCCGAGCATAATACCCTCCAGCTCCATCCATGCCGTTGCAAGTGGTAGAATTTGTTTCTTTCTTATGCCTGAATAGTATTCCATTGTGTATATGTACCACATCTTCTTTCTTTCATTCTTTAGTTTTTACTATGTAATCATTAATATACAATCACATGAACAACATTGCGGTTACTATATTCCCCCCATTATCAAGTCCCCACCACATACCCCATTACAGTCACTGTCCATCAGGATAGTAAGATGCTATAGAGCCACTACTTTTCTTCTCTGTGCTATACTGCCTTCCCCGTGCCCTCCCCTTTCATTATGTGTGCTAATCATAATGCCCCTTATTCCCCTTTTCCCCTCCCCCCCCCCACCCCAGTCCCTTTCCCTTTGGTAACTGTTAGTCCATTCTTGGGTTCTGTGAGTCTGCTGCTGTTTTGTTTATTCAGTTTTTCCTTTTTGTTATACTCCACAGATGAGTTAAATCATTTGGTACTTGTCTTTCTCCACCTGGCTTATTTCACTAAGAATAATACCCTCTATAGCTCCATCCATGTTGTCACAAATGGTAGGATTTGTTTTCTTCTTATGGCTGAATAATATTCCATTGTGTATATGTACCACACCTTCTTTATCCATTCATCTACTGATGGGCACCTAGGTTGCTTCCATACCTTAGCTATTGTAAATAGTGCTGTGATAAACATAGGGGTGCATATGTCATTTTGAAACTGGGCTGCTGCATTCTTAGGGTAAATTCCTAGAAGTGGAATTCCGGGTCAAATGGTATTTGTATTTTGAGTTTTTTGAGGAACCTCCATACTGCTTTCCACAATGGATGAACTAGCTTACATTCCCACCAGAAGTGTAGGAGGGCTCCCCTTTCTCCGCATCCTCGCCAGCATTTGTTGTTCCTAGTCTTTTCTATGTTGGCCATCCTTACTGGTGTGAGGTGATATCTCATTGTGGTTTTAATTTGCGCTTCCCTGATAATTAGCGATGTGGAGTATCTTTTCATGTGCTTGTTGGCCATATGAATTTCTTCTTTGGAGAAGTGTTCATATCCTCCGCCCATTTTTTAATCGGGTTATTTGCTTTTTGGTTGTTGAGGCGTGTGAGTTCTTTATATACTTTGGATGTTAACCCCTTATCAGATACGTCGTTTACAAATATATTCTCCCATACTGTAAGACAGTAGGATGCCTTTTTGTTCTGCTGTAGTGTGGTAATTTTATATCGTGCTTTGTCTTTTTTTTTATGTAGCTTTCCAACTGAACTCCATGAGTTTTCAGATGTATAATCAAACCAGCGCATGGAAGAACATCAAGCAAACTGGAAGGTGAAAACGCTGGCAGAAACCACCAGGTTGGTCCTTGAGATTCCGCTAGTGCTGCGGCGGAAGTCCACCCCGCGCCCTCCCGCGAGCCGGTGCCCTGCTCTCTGCCGCTGTTTCCGGCCATTGTGAGTTGGTGGTGGGTTCTGGGTTCTGAAGGGGTTCGAAGCCTCGGCCCTAAGTTCCCAAGGAGGGGAATTCTCTGCTGGCCTTTTGAGGCCGCGGGTGAGCTAACCTGTGCTCCGCGGGCGGCGGGCGGGGTACTATTGCATTCTGGCTGCTTGGCCCTTGGAGCCCGGCCCAGGCTAGAGTGAGGCGGCCTCCAGTCCTCTGCTGCCCCGGGGTGTCCGTGAAAACTCCCTAACACAGAGGCCTACACCCTGCTCTTCTCCACGGAAAGGTGTCGGAGCTGGGAGGTGAGGGGCTCCGCTCGGCGGTGCACCTCATTCCTCCCGGGCGTGCCTGTAGCAGTGAACCTTCTGGGATTCAGTAACTCAGGGCAACCCTGGACACTCCCAGGTCACATATGCTCACCGGTGTCCTAAGATTCCTCTCCTGGGCCTGCCTTAGGTTAGATTTAGAATCAAAATGTGGGGGTTAGAAGAGGGCCTCCAGACTTTTCACTTTATAAATGAAAAATGAGCAGACAAAAATCCCAGAAGGAATAAATTCATGTGACTTTGCTTTTATGACTTTATGGTTTCCAGCAGATACCTGGGCATTTAGAAATTTTTGAGAAGACAACTAATCAAAGGTGTCTCAACTTTTTATTATTTATTTGCTGTAAATGTTTTTATTCCATTTAATTGTCCTGTGTTCTAAAACTGAATGGAACTGTGCACTAGCTAGTCTTACTCTTCCTTCTTAACACCCTGAATCAATGTAGCACTTTTCTTAACTTAATCTTCCTCTTTAGTCTATATTTAAGTCTATTTTATAATAACAGTCTTAATCTTTAATCTATTTTAAATCATTTTTCTTGAGTATAGTAAATCCATCTGGAGGTCACTTTCAAAGCACATATATACATTTTTAGAATTTACAATTTTTGCTTATGGTGTCCTTTGTGTTAAAAGTGATGGCTTCTTCCTCAGGTCTACTCAGAAAGAAACTTTCGATGGGATATCTTGCTTGAAGCACTGATAAAGCTTTTGCATATAGCAAGGATGGCATCTACTTGGGCTATCCAGGCCCACAAGGACCAGGATGAACTTTTGGAAGTAAAAATAGAGGAAGAGGAGGAATGTAAGTATGCCACCACACAGGCTTAGAACCTACAAAAGAACAATGCCCACAACACAGAGGTATTCCAACAGTACTTTTGGCAGTTATGCTACTAGGAAACATCTGGACCCCGTGAGGCTTTGAGCCAACTGCGGGAACTTTGCTATCAGTGGCTGAGGCCAGAGACCCATGCCAAAGAGCAGATCCTGGAGCTGCTGGTGCTGGAGCAGGTCCTGACCATCCTGCCCGAGGAGCTCCAGGCCTGGGTGCAGGAACAGCATCCAGAGAATAGGGAAGAGGTAGTGACTGCACTGGAGGATTTAGAGAGAGAGTTGGATGAGCCAGGATATCAGGTGAGAAAAAAATACATGGTTTCTGTTTGAGAAAAGATGAATTATGGATTTCTAGGCCAGAGTGAAGTACACAGTATTTCACAAAGTGTGTTCTTGACACTTTGGTGTAACAGAAAAGTGCTGAGTGTCATGGGAAATCGGTTAATGTAATCTCAACTTATTTATTTTCTGTGGACAGATCATGTATTTCTGTTCTAAGCTTCAACAAAATCTGTTTCATTAAACATTTGAAATGCTATTCAGAAAGATTAGAAACAGAAGACTTCTAATATAAAGAGGAAATGCCAGGGGGATAATGGTAGTAACAGGGTGAACAGCAGCCTCTTGAGAAGGCAGCACTTCTGTTGCACAATACAAATTATTAAGAAATAATTGCAGATATATCCACTGCCCTGTCTCCATTAAAGGACTAAAAGATGGAAAAATCAAAGTCATCATCCCAGAGGAATGAAACAAGTGACCAGGAAGATAGGAAGAGATCCATAACAAAGAGTGGGATTCTAAAGTACAGGCAAAAGTAATTTGGTTTCAAGCATGTTGACTTTGTATTGCCAATCAGTCCTTTTTCTCAAAGCATGCTGGGATCAGCTGATGGAGTTTATAGGTTGATTTCTGAAGCCTAGCCATAGAACCAGGGACAGAGGCACAACTTACTGTACTGGACTTTGTTGCCCTCCCCCAAAATCTGAAGTATTAAAACATCTTTTTCTCTACATCTGAGATAGCATTCTGCTCATTTGGCTTTTATTCTGGAGGCACAGCTTACAAAGTCAAACTGTATCAGAGAAATAGAGGCAGTGTATGGTGAGTTCTTATTTACACAATTTAGCCATTGAAGAGGATGGGGGAGTAATTTGAGGGCCTGTTGCATGCCAGTGCTGTGTTCTTGGTGCCTTACAAATATGGTGTCATATAATCTCAGAGTAAGTAAATAGCCCAAGGTCACAGAGCTACTAAACTAAGACAGGGTAATATTAGAGTGATTCCAAATCCCTGCTTTTTACAATACTATGCTGAGGAAACCAATTATTTTTAAGCACAAGGGAGATTGGGCCCATAGAGGAATGCAAGTTACAGAGTGGCTAAAATTGCTGAATAAATGAGTCAGTTGAGGGAGTAAGGGTCATAGGGAAGCAAAAAGGGATGGGATTGAAAGCAAAAGTAGAGATATGAGCCTTGAAAAAGAAAAGACGTCTTCCTCTAAAACAGAAGGAAAGGAGAAGAGTATGAGAGTGGAGATAGATAAGGTGAAGAGTAGATTAACTTTGAGAATATTGTGATCTTGGATAAACAGAAAGTAAGTTCATCTTCCCAAAAATAAGTGGAATGGGGACCTCAAAAGGACAGAGTCTTTTGGGAACAATCTCTGAAGTCAATATAGAAGAAATTTATCTTTTCCCTTCCTCTTTCCACCCTTTCTTCTCTTCCTCTTTCTCCTTTTTTCCCTTGTACCTTTCTTTATCATTTCTCTCCATTATTTACCTTTATTTATCCCCTCCCATTTTCTTTTTTCTTCTTTCCATTTTATTTTCCCCTGTTTTTCCCCCCTTTCTGCCTCTTTTTACCTTTTTTTCCTTTTTTTCTTTCTCTTAACCCTCTCTACTTCTTTGAGCATGAGACAAAGAAGTACAGCCAGCCAACATATTTTAGCTGTTGAGAATAGGGGAGAAATTACTTCTAGTTGGGGAAGGAAAGGTTTCCTAGAAGAGGTGACATTTATATTGGTCTTAAAGAATGAGTAGGGTTGTGGTAGGCTGATACCTGTGAAGAAGTTCCTTTCAAGTTTCAGAAAGCTAGGTGCTACTGCCATGAATAGTATACACTTTTGTTTTGTATTATCAGAGTGAGTGACTCAGCTATATCTCCTTAACCTCAGGTCTCTGTCCACACTGAGGAACAGGAAATGTTCTTGCAGGAGACGGTACCTCTAGAAACAGAACAAAAGCCCAGTATGTCCTTACCATCTGTGAAAGCCCAGCTAAGTGTGAATCTTCAGAACCTGAAGCCCAATAAGGAGCAAGGTAAAGAAGAAAGATCCATCTTAGGAGGAAGGGGAAGACAAGCTAACACACAACATTGGGGCTCTTTTGTACTTGGGACTGTTTCTGATCATTAGATCAGCAAAGCTGTCTAGGAATCGATGGCTCATGTCTAGATTCTCAGACAGCCTTGTTTATTACTCTTTTTTTTCCTCTTTACATTAATATTTTTCTGAATACTGGCCGTATTTTATTTGAGATCACTTAATTTAGTCCTTCTGACAGTGTGGATAAAATTGTTATATTTCCAGATTATCTCACCTGGCTTTAGTACATCTGTATATCAATAGGCATTCAGAATTGGAAAGAAGTATGACTTTAGTACATTTGCATATCCTCAGGGGTGGAGAAAAGTTCATCTCCATATCAGTGGGTAATTACCTGGGCAACTGGAGGGCGGATCTGTACCTGAGAGGTGAGGGGTAGTGCCAGTTTTGCTTCTGCTGAAGCAGGAAAGAGAGAAGGCCCCAGTCTGCCATTTGTAAGCAATAAATGGGTTTTAAACTTTATTTCTCCATTTGACTGATTTCGGTTTTTAGAGGTATTTTGCCCCAGGATTTCCTTTACCCGGACTTACAGATAGTTATTATCCTTTGTTTTGATCTCCCTGCTATTTCTAGCCTTTATCCTGCCAAATAATGCAACTATCTTCCACTTTGTGCCTTTCCTCCAGCAGTCATGATGCCTGCAACCCTCAAATGGTTCAGAAAAAAAATGCATGTGTACTGTTATTAAGAGAAGGAGTAATGAAGCAAATGTGGCAGATTATTCAAAGTTGGTGAATGGGTAAATAAATGTACCTTTCTTATCTCCCTATATTTTTCTTTCTCATTTAATTTTTTAAAATGGGTAAAAATTCATATGGTTCAAAAACAAATTTAAAGTTATCCAATGAAAAGTTTAATTCTGTTCAATACATCTGGCCATCTGATCTCTTCTTCCTACTTTGAAATAAAATTTCACTGTTACTTTCTTACGTGTCCTTCTAGAGATTTTTTTACATATATATTTTTTTCATATTCAAACAAATATATTTTCTCCTCTTTGGCACTAAGATGGTAGAACCTCACATTTTTTTATTTCTTAACAGCTGCTTCATATTAAAATGTAAGACTGTATCACACAATTAATTTATCCATTTCTGTGCTGTTGACATATAAGTTTTTCCTCAATAGAAAACTTTGCCTAGTTTTCTTTTGGGCTATTGGTCTTTCCCTAACAGTTTTTATGTATAAGCTGTAACATCTGTTATAAACTATCACAGATAATGCTGTATAAGTACTCACACAGATACGTGTGTGAGTATATCTGTAGCATAAATTCCTATATGTGGAATTGCTAGATCAAAGGTTATATATATTTATAATTTTGATAGATATTGCCAAGTTTCCCTCTATAAAGCTTGCTTAATTTACACCCCCCACTGGGAATGTGTGATATCCATTTCATGAACACAGTGTTTTATTCAACTGATGGGAAAATATGATGGGTGAAAATTATGTATCAATATTGTTTAAATTTGCTTTTTTTCTTATTTTGAGGGTTGCATCTAATTTTTAAGTGCTATTATATTTCCTTTCCTGGAAACTGGATTTTTCTTTGCCCAGTTTTCTATTGGGCTATTGGTCTTTTCCTTAACAGTTTTCAGAGTGCTTTTATTTTTTGTTTTAAAGAGTGCTTATTTTTCATTTGAGTAATTTTCTGTTGCCTAATAAAATTGCTGTTTGCTATCACAGGAAACTAGTTAACATTTGTAATCCATTTGTAGTTTCAGATGTTGAGCCTGGCAATGAGAACAGGAATTTAATTCAAAAGCAAGGAATTTCTGAAGAAATGGAACCATGTGGGAATATATCTACCAGATTTGAGAATGAAACATCCCAGTCTGTGAGGTACCGAAAAACTTGTGAACATGAAGAAAAAACAGAAGAGCCCTCTGGGTACTCCAGGAAAGATAAACAACCTGCAGGTGATGAAAATAGAGTAAGTTTGACTGAGAACTCAGAACTTACTGAACACCAGAGACTCTGTCCAGTAGAAAAACCTTACGAATGTGATGACTGTGGAAAAGCTTTTAGTCAGCACTCATGCCTCATAGAACATCAGAGGATCCATACTGGAGACAGGCCGTACAAATGTGAAGAATGTGGAAAAAGTTTCCATGGGAGAACTGTGCTTATTTGAGATAAAATAATACACACTGGAGAGAAACCATATAAATGTAATGATTGTGGCAAAGTCTTTGGCCAATGGTCAGATCTTAATCAACATCAGAGAATTCACACAGGAGAGAAATACTACCACTGTAATGAATGTGGGAAAGCCTTTAGCCAGAAAGCTGGTCTCTTTCACCATCTCAAGATCCACACAAGAGACAAACCATATCATTGTACTCAGTGCAATAAAAGTTTTAGTCGGCATTCAATACTTACTCAGCATCAAGGCGTTCATACTGGGGCAAAGCCCTATGAGTACAACAAGTATGGAAAAGCCTTTGTATATAACTCATCTCTTGTTTCCATCAGGAAATCCACCACAAAGAAACATGCTATCAGTGTAAGGAATGTGGGAAATCCTTCAGTCAGAGTGGCCTTATTCAACATCAAAGAATCCACATTGAGGAGAAACCCTACAGGTGTGATGTATGTGGAAAAGCCTTTATTCAGAGGATGTTTCATAGAACATCAGCAAATTCACACTGGAGAGAGACCCTATAAATGTGAAAAGTGTGGGAAGGCTTTCACTCAAAGATCAGTCCTCACGGAACATCAGAGAATCCACACTGGAGAGAGGCCCTACAAGTGTGATGAGTGTGGGAATACCTTCCGAGGAATCACCAGCCTCATTCAGCATCAGGGAATCCACACTGGGGATAAACCCTACCAATGTGATGAATGTGGCAAAGCTTTCAGACAGAGGTTAGATCTTAGTAAACATCAGAGAATCCATAATAGAGGTGGTGCTTTTAAATGTAAAGAGTGTGGAGAATTGTTCAGGCAGAACTCAGCTTTTATTCAACATCAGACTATCAACAAAGGAGAAAAATCTATCTCTGTGTGATGACTACAGGGAAGCTATCTCATAGAGTGCAGGCTAGGGAGAAGTACTAGCTTTGAAATTAGGGCAAAATTATTGCTATAAGAAATCTCAGATATTTTACAAAAACCCACTATGTGCTGCCCACTGTATCAGAACAAGAAGCATGACACCAGATTCCTTTTCTCAGAAGGGTTTATAATATTAGTTTGTGATATACAGATCCACATGTTAGTTAAATGAGACTCTAGGACAGTAGAATTGGTGCTCAAAGTAGTGTAGAATTAAAGTGGCCCTCGGCAGACAATAAGTGCTATAAATTCTGAAAGATCACTGTTGCCTAAGATGGCCAGGAGAAGTTTTATTGAAGATAACAGTTTGATGGGCAGATTTGGAAGGCAAAAGGAGAAAACACTTAAATGTAAGCAAAGGCAAGAATGCATGTGGTTTGGAAGCATTAATGACAAGACTAGCCATCCTAAGGTAAAGAGTTGATTCAAATTAAGGCAGTTGATGGCATGAAATTGGAAACAGCTTAAGGACTAGGAAAGCTAGAATGCCAGTATTTTCACCTAATGCTTCATAACTTTTTTTGACACTTACAAAACACTTTATTATTTAATTCCTGAAACATATTTGTAAATTAAAATTATTCTCAATTTTAAAAATGAGAATTTTCTTGTTTATGGAGATGGAGACCTAGCTATAATATCACACAATGGAAAAGTCCAGTAACTTATGTGCAGGTCTCTTGACTTCAAGTCCTGTCCACTACAGTAGTGATCCTCAACTTCAGTGGACATCAGAAACATCTACGGAGCTTTTTTAAAAAGCTTTTGAGTCCCATTTCCAGTTCTGCTTTATTAAGTCTACATAGGGGTTTGAGAATCTTCAGTTTTCTGGCTTACAGTCACCTAATGTATGCTAAAATTTGAGAAACATTGCACTGAATCTCAGCTGCTTTCATGCTGTCTGTAAAGTAAGGCAGCACGAAAATGGTTCAGTAAACAAGGGACCACTGCAGATTTTTAGCATAAGGAAAGTCCTACTGGGGACATATGCCACCAGCTCTTTTGAGTGAACAGGAAATTAGACCACCATCATGCCCAAAGCTAGGGCTTCAGGATGACATTTCCATCCCTTCAAATTTAAGTGTTTCAGAATAAGAGACCTACATTCCAAGGCTTCCAAGGGTCTTCTGACTGCAAGGCCTTTTGTGTGTATATTTAGGTACTGGAGGATTGCTGGTACTCTTCCCTGTTTTAACCTTTCTCCCCATCTCTGTGGTCATCATATTCTGAATTCCCAAATAATTGTTCCTGAGAACTGGTTTACAATTTTTTGGTTTGTATACCTTCTTGGGCTCATAAAAGAGCCAAAGATTCATGATTCTAGCCTTGGGACTTATGGAAAAAAAAACATCAACAACTGGTTGACTTCACTCCTCTGTTGCTGAGTAATCAATTTTGATTTGGATGAGAACCTATGATTATTGTGGATAATAGGCAAGCCACATAGAGGTACACATTGCACTTAGCCTGTGTATCTTTTTTTTTTTTACAGAAATCACTTTAAACCACTGAGATGTCCACTTATTCCCTGTCCTTTCTACCTTCATACAGCAAACTCCACCAATACTGGGATTACCACCCTACTCCACACCCATACAACTCCAGTCCCCTCTTTTCCCCTTACCTCTAGGAGGGTAATGGTTTTGAACTGGTAAGAGTGACAGAGAAGAAGGGGAGAGAAAGGATAATCACCATTCTTTACCAACTGACCCTTTCCACCTAGCCTCGTACCTTTGTCCCTCTTCTTCGCACTCCTGTAATATACTCTACTCCCATTTCCATAGTGCCCTGTCTCTTGCCCCTCTGTAACCTCTATACAGAACACAAGAATATCATCACCGGCTTGGAACCAGAAGAGTCCCTAGTGCCATAGAAATACTTATGTTCCTAGCTTTATAAGTTGTAAGCATGAACAGATTTTCCCATAAAAATGATAATGGTATTAGTACTATAATTTAGACATATTATGTGTCAGATTGGCTTTTGGGATTGGAATTTACGTGACTTTGTGGGAAAACATTCTGAGTTCACAACAGAACTCTCAACATTTGAAAAGCAACTCATTCACAAGTTGAGAACTGTTTAGATTTTTCATAAAACCGACATTGGAGTTGCACATATAGCCTTTGCGGCAGCTGGGATTGGAAACTAATTTTTTATTTCCAGGAAACAAACAAGGATCCCAGAGTGATCCTGAGACCTCTCTAGCTATATGTGTTCCTATCCCCTACCTGAGCTTACCATGCCTCGCATTTCTCACTCTCATGCAGACTTTTTGTTGGAGGGGAATTTACTTAGCAACAAGAACTGTTATGAGAATGTCCTCTTTACCAAACTGATGCTAACCATATTTGTCATGTAATCTGATTTCACTGATGTTATCCAAACTGAAATTATTCTTCACAGTAACTTCAGAGCCTCTTTCCTTACTCTGCCTGCTCACTGGAATGCAATTCTTATTTTAAACTTGCTGTCTACTCTCAGTGCCATTTCTCCCCATTCATCTTCTGCTTAAAATGCTCTCAAAGCACACCATTTGCCTCAAACTCTCTTAATTACCTAATATAAAGGAACTATAAACAAAGACTCAGAAGAATGAGATATACCTATTATATAGAAGAATATAATAGGTTCATAACTTGTGTAAAAATAAATGTGGGGGTTTTGTTCCAGTTGTTTCTTGTGCTTAAATATAGTTACAGTACCAAAAAGGTGGAGTGGCATGTAATTTTCAGACAGGCATCAAAGGGGATCAAGCTAATAATCCAGGAGGAGAAAATATAGTGGAATAATTCGAGCTAAATTAGCAACACAGAAGTACAAGGCCCTGGGGCAAGAGAAGGGCATGACAGATGTTAAGTATAGAATTGAAAAGTGCAGTGAACAGAGAATGCCTTGTGATGAAGTCAAGAGTACATATTTATGCGTAAAACAGATGTGGCTTTAGGACACCAGGTCCTTTGAAGCAGCTTACCTATGTGGATTTTGATATTGCCAACAATAACAGGAGGCAGGATGGAAAGGAAGAATTTGAAAGTGAAGCAAGTCCAAAGTAGAAGTAATGTCAGTGAAGATTAGTAATACAACAGTCAGGTAGAGTGAATGGTATAAAACCCATATAATGAATCGTGACATAAAGCAGCAGCTTAGAAATTACATTAGGGCTGAGAGTAAGAGTGAAGGGCTGCTCTTTTCTGATTCAAGGTTTAAGATATTGAAGTGTTTAAGGCAAAAAATAGAGAGGTTGAGGGAAGAATCAAATTTCTAAAGCAAAGGCAATGAAAAGTGAAGTGAACTTGAACGCAGGCTTCAGATAACAAAGTAACCTGACAAGTGGGTTCTGCAAAGTGCAATAGAAAGTGACTGCAAAGGAAAAATAGATGGACTCCCTCCAAAAAAAAAAAAAAAGAAAAAATATATAACACCCCAACTGTATGAAAAGGTAACTATAATTTGAGGTGTGGAAAAAACTAATAAGGAAAGTGTGAAAAAGTTATTATAATTTGAGGTGTGGGATAAAACTAATAAGGAAAGTGAATGGGATTGAGCAGGGCTCTGTGAATTGTTAAGTTTCAACTGTATGGTGAGGATGGAGGTAGAGAGCACTGACTTAGAAAAGCTCTGCACTCCTGTACTTAGAACAGAAGTAGCCTCTCTATTAATATCCAGTAGACTACTGATTACAGAATTGTCACAAAGTCCTTATATTGGCTACCTTTGGGAATTAAGGGAAGGGTTTATTAATAATAATACTTATTAACTGCCTACTACGGACCAGACATTACTAAGTGCCTGACTTAAATTATTTCATTTTTAACTGGGGAAACTGAAACTGATGAATTAAAGCTGCTTGAGGGAACAAAGTCAGTCTGTAGTTCAGCCAAGATTTGAACCCCAGTAGTAGTCCAGTTTCAGAGCCCACACTTACTCTGTTTCAGCTGAACAAACTGTACTGCAGTGGTATTCAGCATCTTGAGTAATTTTCTGTAGAAACTTTTTAACTCTTATCACTATTCTGGAAAATACTTCAAAACCCTAGAGTCCTGGGTCCAAACACCAGAGGTAAAATCATCATCCTCTCTGCATACCAAATCTTGGACAAGGTTTGGCCAGCATAAACATCAGCCCTGCTTCTTGTTGCCTGTACAGTGAGGGTGTCTGCAGGAGATATTCCACTTCAAAGATGGGCTCTTTATAGGAAAAGATCACCCTTCTTACTTAGAACCATAATTCACTCTGCACTATTCTGACAGAATAAGGGAAATTGGGCTGTCTTCTTTAATATAAATTGTAATATTTAGAGAGAGCCCCATTACGGATCTACCCAATAACCCATAATGGCTATCTCTGATGACGGTTTTTAAAAATGATCTTGTATTTGTAGCTAGTACTTCTTGGATTTAAAAAAAATGATAATTATATATAAAATAGTTCTTTCAGATGCCCCTCCTGACTCTAAAAGACCACAGTTTATTTGAGCAACTTAGGGATAATCATTTGATCACCCTTAATTATTTTCAACTTTCATCCTTTAACACTGAAAAGTTATATCACAGCCCCTCCAGCAGTTCATCATTTTATTAGAATTTCTTTGGATCTTTTCTCCTTCCAAATGTTTATGGGTATAATTGATAAGGAGTCCTTACACATTGTTTTTTATACATATATAGTATTTTATATGTATTAATTTGATTTTATGTATTTAATTTGATGTTGAAAAAACCGGCCATGTTAAGTATTTTAAAATTCTTGGTTGACTAGCTCCCTAGCTCACATTGTAAGAGCCTCATTGAGAGCCAGCAGTTTTCCCTTGATTTCACGGAAATAATTGATTCTCTTCACACAATTAGAAAAGACCATTTCCAGGTCTGAAAACCCATCAGTCAAGGCTACAAGAGTTTTCACACTTCACAGTCCAAGATGATCTTTGGGGGTTATATATATATTTGCTCCACCAATCATCTTCCTATGCCCAAATGGCCTGGTCTTGGGTGTCCCAAGAAGGACTCCTAAGTGGAGGCCATTTGTAACCTGTGATTTATGGCTGGATCTTCATTATTCCTCTTCAAGTTTGACATGCATAACTTACTTTTTGATCTGGTGCCTCAGTTCTCTCAACTTCAATGAAATATTTAGGAGTAGGTTATCTCACCATTTCATCCCTGATAAAGAAAAAGGCAATTTAGGAACTCCACAGCTTACTATAGCCACACTAGCTGAGTGACTTTGGGCAAGTGATTACCTCTCCTTGTGCCTCAGTTTCCTCATGTGTAAAATGGCAATAATAACAGTACCTACCAATTATGTTTAATAAGTGGATTATGTATGAAGTGCCTAGAATAGTACTTAGTGCATGTTAAGTGCCTTATAGCCATTTGCTAATTGTATTACCTTGGGCTCCCTCAAATGCATTGGCTCTAGATGCTCCAGCCCCAGGCCAGAAGGTACCTGTAATCTTCCTGCAAGTTTCCCAGGATTGCTGCATAGTCCGCCCAGCCCTGAGATGAAAGCTCCCACCCAGTTCTACTTTTACTTTCTTGGGAACTGAAAAACAGTGGCAGCAAGGAACAAACAGCGCCCAAGCTGGCTTGGAGAGATTTCCTTGCCTTATCTCCGCCCCTATTAACTAACAGGTTTAAGGGTATAGCTTTTTGTCTGTGGGGCAGCTCTTCTGAAGTTCCGCAGCTGGAAGACGGGCCTCGGGCCAAGCCTGCCACAGCGCAGACTCAGAGCGTAGGCCCGTGGAGTTACCTGACAGCTCTGGTGGAGCTGCTCGGCGTGGGGCGGGACACTGCCAGGCAGCCACAGAGAGGAAAACGCCTCCAGCTTCCTAGAGAAGACGGAATAGTGAGGCCGTTGATGACAGCGGCAGGCGTAAAACAACGAGCTCTTTTGGTCTTTGTGGTGTATCTTTGGAGTGGTGGTGGTTGCAGGTCCGTGGACTGCGACTTCAACTCGGTGTCTGATTCGGGTTTTCAGAGACTGCGGAGAGGATGAGTCTGATGATTGAGAGTTGGGGCGAAAGTTAAGGATGGTTTCCAAGTTTTGAGTTTTACTAGGATACAAGAGCTGTTGAGAAAAAGGAAAGTCTGAATTCCCCTTTTGGTGAAAGGCAAGTTGGGTTAGTTAGGGGAGGTGACTCTCCCTAGACAAGGTATGTCGACTCTGTTTCAAGTTAAGACCTAGAAGCCACTTACTAGTAATGTGACTTTTATCAAATTAATCCCTCTGTGTCTCAGTATCGTTGATATTTTTCAATTGAATTATAGTATCTACTTCAGTGAGTAAATGAGCAATTTTAAATAAATATTAACCATTATTATTTTCTCACTTCTGACATCTTTACTGTTTATTTGGGGATTCTTTGAAAGGGAAAAAAAAGAGGAAAGAGGGTCATAGTTTTTCTCTAAGGCTTTATTAATGTAAACATGTAAGAAGTAAAAAGTAGATAGTGCTAGCTAATAATTTGAAAAGTCACTCCCACTCTCTATAATTTCTTTTAAATTCCTGATAGAGTACCTTTTTCTTTCAGTGCATTGTCCAGATAAGCTACGGCTTGGGAAATACTTCTGAAAAATTGGTGTGAACCCCAAACAGAAATGAATATTCTTCTGACCTCTCTCATTCCAGAATGGCAGTCCTCCTGCAAGAATGATCTCTAATAATGACTGATGGTAAAGGAAGAGGGCAGTGCCTGGGGCCAAGAATCAGGCTGGCAAAGAATTCACAGCTCTATTTTCAAACTCTAAGTTGTTACTACCAGGAGATAGATATCCTGACCTCAGACAGCTGTCAGAGATTCAGGGAGTACTGCCTACAGTGCTGAAACCAGAGATACAGACCAAGGAGCAGGTGATGGAAGCAGGTCCTGACACCTTCCTGGGGAGCTGCAGACCTCAGAAGGATAATACCATCCAGAATGTAGACCAGAGACATCATTTATGCTGAAGAAGTTGGAGACAGCTTGAAGGACAAGCCATTAGGTGGGAAGGGTTGGGATGATCATTTACGGCTTGACTAGTGAAAGGCTTCCAGAATAGCACATAAAGCAGTGCAACTGGATTTTGGTAGCCACCAGATGTCTCTGGAGCCATACCCCCACCATTATCTATGGAATTCATGTGCACCTTCAGAATCTTCTTTTTTGATAGTAAGTTTTGTTGTTGTTCGGGTGTTTTAACTGAGGCTTTAGCTTCAAATTCAGTTTTCCAAGACCAGCGTCATCCCATTGCCTTTAGGGCCCAGGCTAAAGGATAGAACAAGATGTGCTTATGCAGAAACAGTACCTTGGAATCAGTTTTAAGTCCAGCCCCTGTTAACACTCTATCTTAATTTAACTTTCAGCGGTATTAACTTTTGAAACAGAAAGCTGATGGGAAGGATGTCTGCAGAGAAAGCAAAGATCTTCAGAAGGAACCTTTTTAACTCTAGTAATATCATTTCCCATGAAACCTTGCTCACACCCATCTCCTTCTCATTATCCACCTGATTCTTTAGGTAGAAACTTTCAGCTATATTTGTGGGGGCTTTGCTTTTTGTTTTGTTTTGCTTTTTTGACTTACTCAACTCCCTTACCTTTCAAGGTGTTGTTTTCGTCTTGTTTTAGTCCTGAGCATTATCTGGAAAAGTTATTTTCCCCTCCATAATTTTCCAGTTTACTGATTTCCACATATCAAAATAGTATGTATTTTGAAACTGATCTAGCTATCATTTCAAGTTAACTTTTATCATTATCCCATTGTTTATGACCCTCTTAACAAATATTTATGGAGCATCTTGTTTGTCTATAGTAGTGGCCTAGATACATTTCAGTTGGTGTAATTGGTCCTTTTAACTATCATTAACAGATTGAAATTTCTCTTGATTTAATGAGATTCCATTTTTCATCTCTGGATTCAAACTAATCTTCTTTTAACTTTTTTTACTATACCTTCCTGATTCTTTGGTTGTCACATTTTGTGAGAAAATTCTCCATGTTTTTCCAGTCTCTTTATGCCCAGCTCTCTCTTCTTACTCAAACTTACTCTTCTTACTCACACATGCCTTTTTGGGCACTTTATCCAACTGAGATAGTAATTTAGATACACAGAAAAGGCATGCACTTTAGGTAACACTGGGTTTTATTTTATCACTGTTTCTCATTATGAAGAAGAGAACTGACATTTGAATTGTCTGTGCATTTTTTTAGATTGTGTCACTGAGAATAACTTGTCTCCAACACAAATTCTGAAGATGCTAAATCATGTGGGGGAGCTCAGTAGCACTGCAACAGCAATGCAGTAAATGTAGTAAAAGCTTTAGTAACTAGTGAGTCATTACTTAGTGTTAGGAATCCCCACTGGAAAGAACCTCTTTGAGAGCACCGAGATTGGACAGGCTTTTGTTTATAGTAGGTCCTTCCTTTTCCACCAGAAGATCCACTGCAAGGAAAAACGCTAACAGTGTAAGGAGTGTGGGAACGCTTCCAGCTGTAGTGGCCTTATTTTACAGCAGAGAATCCTCATAAGCGAGAAACTGCATAAATGTGATGACTTTGAGGAGGTCTTCATTCAGCATGGAAACCTTATAGAACCTTACATGAAGGAAGTAAGAAGGCCTCCACCCAGAAGTCAGGGCTGACTGTACCAGAGAAGCTACACAGGAGAGAGATCTTAGAAACGTAATGAATGTGGAAATGCTTTCCATGGAATCACCAGCTTTATTTAGCATTGGAGAGTTCACAGAAGAAACGCTGACAGTGTGATGAATACAGAATAGTCTTTGGACAGTAGTTGGACCTTGGTAAACATTAGCGAGTCCATATTAGAGAGGCTTTTATAAATGAGAGGATTGTGGGAAGTTGTATGGACAGATCATGCCTCAACAATAGAATCTCCACAGTATTAGAAAATTAATCAGTGTAAATGGGCAAATTGTATGGGGAATGAGTATTCTAAGTTGCCCATGTCAGCCAGTAAAAACAATGAATATCTCAAGAAAAGAAAAGCTCAGAAGTTCTTTTTTGCTTCTTACAGGAGTCTATATATGTAAGCAACCGGGACTTTTGAAATAAGCTGTTTACCAACATCCCTAGGCTTGTGATACTACGTCTGGATGACTGTATACTGGGGACATGTTATTTCCCCCCATGCCTGCTCTAATCTCATATATCCATATCTTTAATTCATTCAACAAAATAGATTATTATCTACTTTTTGTTGTTATTACATATTTTTTAATTAAAGTATTGTTAATTTACAATCTTGGTTTCAAATGTACATCACAGTAGTTCAACAGCCCCCATGATCAACTTACATTGTGATTGCAATTTATTGTGCCCTTCTATCCTCCCCTTCCCCCATGCACCTGCCCCAACCCCTCCCCCTTGGTAAACAGTAGTCACTTCTCAGTGTCTATGAGCCTAATGCTATTTTGTTCCTTCTGTTTTGCTTTGTTTTTATATTCCACGTATGGTATTTGTCTTTCTCCACCTGGCTTATTTCATTGAGCATAATACCTTCTAGATCCATCCATGTTATGGCAAATGGAAGGATTTCTTTTCTCTTTATGGTTGAATAATATTCCATTGTGTGTATGTACCACATCTTTATCCATTCATCTACTGAAGGTCACTTAGGTTGCTTTCATGTCTTGGCTATTGCAGATAACGCATCAGTAAACATAGAGGTGCATATATCTTTTTAAATTAGGGATTTTGTTTTCTTTGGGTAAACTCCTAGGAGTTGAATTACTGGGTCAAATGGTACTTTTATTTTTAGTTTTTTGAGGAACCTCCATACTGCTTTCCCCACTGGTTGCACCAATTTGCATTCCCACCAACACGGTAGGAGGGCTCCTGTTTCTCCACATCCTCGCCAACATTTGTTGTTTCTGTCTTTTGGATAGTGGCCATTCTAACTGGTGTGAGTTGATACGCACTGGGGTCTTAATTTGCATTTCCTGATGATTAGTGATGTGGAGCATTTTTTCATGTGCCTGTTTCTTCACTGGAGAAGTGTCTGTTAGGTCCTCTGCCCATTTTTTAATCAGGTTATTTGTTTTTTGGGTGTTGAAGTGTATGAGTTCTTTATATATTTTGGATGTTAACCCATTAGGTTAATCGTTTACAAATATATTCTCCCATACTGTAGGATGCCTTTTTGTTCTACTAATGGCGTCTGCTGCTCTACAAAAGCTTTTTAGTTTGATGTAGTCCCACTTGTTCATTTTTTATTTTGTTTCCTTTGCCCGGGGAGATATGTTCGGGATTGTCATGCTTATATTCAAGAGATTTTTGCCTATGTTTTCTTCTGAGAGTTTTATGGTTTCATGATTTACCTTCAGGTCTTTGATCCATTTCAAGTTTACTTTTGGGTATGGAGTTAGACAATAATCCAGTTTCATTCTCTTACATGTAGCTTTCCAGTTTTCCCAACATATAATTATATTTTATATTCCTTTTAGGCTAAACAGGCTTGTATCCATACCCTAGGACAAAAAAGTCACATAAAGTTTCAGTAAATGTAATTGAAAAAAATAACACATCATTGATTTGTTGGGCCCTTTCCTAAAGTTGGGACTACCTCTGTATTTTTCACAAGGCCATGTAAGTGTTCTTCAGAGAGTATGTATTTTTCAGCTTTTGATTACTTTTTTAAGATAGAAAAAGATACTTCATATACAGACTATTGACAGGTAATATATTTCCCCTTATAGATATACATAATATAATATTGTGAAAGGTAATACGTTAAGTAACTAGCTTATTATCCTTTTCAGTTCTAAAACCTACAGGTTAAAAAAGGAAATATCTTTAGTAGCTTTTCTTTAGCAAGCTGGTAATATAGCTAAATCTCTAGAAGAATGAAGCTTATATATTTTACAGTACGTCACCAAGTATAGGAACCACAGATTTCAAAACTTTGCAATGTTTATTTCAGAGTTCTGAGTTTGTATCTGCTGTATATCACTAAATTTTTTGAGTAAGTGTAGTTATTAAACAAGATGGACTGTATTTACATAAAAGGCCTTTTCAGCATTTACAGAAATCACATTACTATTTTTCCTTAACTTTATAGTAAAGTATTATTTTGTTAAAGTATATCTTGTATTATATGAAAGGATTTCCTAATATTGAACTAACCATGTGTTCCTGTAGTAAATCCCATTTAGTCGTGATGTATTCTTAATGTGTTCATGGGTTCTATTTGGTAATATTTTGTTTGCTATATTTTTCTTTAATATTTATATGAAATTGATCTGTAATTTTCTCTTTTTATACTGTATTTTTAGGTTTAGGTTTCAGCATTTTATGTGCATCATGAAAAGATTTTGTTCATTTTAATGCTCTAGGACAGTTTATAAAGGAATTAGATGGTCTTTGAAAAGATTGAATTCTGACCTAAAACTCTGGGCTGGGTTTTTTTGTGTGTGTGGGATAGTTCTTTGGTAACTTTCTCTATTACTTCTACAAAAATGGTCTATTTGGACTTTCTAAGTATAATGGGAGACAGCTTTGGTAATCTATTATTTGCCTATAATGCCCATTTCATCTAGATTTTCAAATTTATTTGCCTAAAATCTGTAAAATAATCTGTTACAACTTTTTAAACAGTTTTATGGAGGGAAATTGATACAGAGTAAACTGTACACATGTACAGTTGTTCATGCTAAGTTTTAGCATGTGCACACCTATGAAATAATCACCTAATATTCATCACCCAAAAAGTTTCCTCATGTCACTTGATAATTCCTCCTTCTCACCCTTCCCTGTACCCAACCCCAATCTCTAGGCAATCTCTTCTCTGCTTTCTGTTATTATAATTTAGTTTCCATTCTCTAGAATTGTATGTGAATGGAATCATACATAATGATACTTTTTTTTTTTTTGGTCTGCTTTCATTCAGCACAATTATTTTGAAATTCATCCATGTTGTAGCATCTATCAACATTTCATTCTTTTCATTGTTGAGTAGTATTCCATTGTATAGATAATAGATATGCTACAATTTGTTTATATATTTACCTGTTGCTAGACATTTGAATTATTTCCATGTAAGGGATATTATAAATGAAGTTGGTATGAACATTTGTGTTCAAGTTTTTGTATAGACATAAGCTTTCGTTTCTCTTCGGTAAATACCTAGAAGTGGGTAGTTGGATCTATATAATAAGAACGGTTTTAACTTAAACTGTCATTGTTTTCCAGTGTTTTTCTCTTTTACAACCCACCAGCAGTGTGTGAGTTCCATTGTTCCACATTCTTAACACTTGGTATGGTCTTTCTGATTTTAGACATTCTAATACGTGTGCTGTAGAGTTGTAACTTATTGAAATTTAAATTTGCATTTCATAATGACTAATGATATTGAACATATTTTCATGGGCTTATTTGCCATCCACATATAGCCTTTTACTGAAATATCTCTTGAATTTTTTTTGCAATTAATTGTAATTTATTTTGGTATCATTAATGTACAATTACATGTGCAACATTATGGTTATTAAACTACCCACTTCATCAGGTCCCCCCCACCAACCCCATTTCAGTCATTGTCCATAAGCGTAGTGAGATGCTATAGAATCACTACTTGTCTTCTCTGAGTTGTACCGCCCTCTCCATGCCCCCCCAACATTAATGCTTTAAAAAGCGCCCACTTTTCTTTTGTCCTGGGGAGCCGGCTGAGGGGACCCATTTGTCTCCATCTAGGATCCTGCCCTTCTGTTTCTCTAATCTCCGATACACCATGTGATGTGTGTCTGTGCTCCTGGTGCAGATCACCAGGGCTGGTTATTTAGCGGGCCTGTGCTTCCCGAATCTTTTCCTCCCACCGGTGCGCTGGGGTGGGGGTGTGCTCGGGTCCCGCTGGGTATCTGACCCGCTTCGTGAGGCACTGCGTTCTCGCAGGTGTAGCTGTAGCCTGGTTGTTGTCCTGAATCTTCCCGTCTCTCTTTTAAAAATAGTCGTATTTGTTGTATTTTCATAAATATATACGGTTTTGGTAGGAGATTTCTGCCACCCTGCTCCCGCCGCCATCTTCCCAGAAGTTCCTCTTTCTGTTGAAATTTTTGCCGTTTTTTTTCCTTTGGTTGTTTGATTTTTATATTTATACATTCTGAATACCAGTCCTTTATCAGTGCAGTGTAGGTAAAATTGTAATATTTCCAGAATATCTCGCCTGGCTTTAGTACATCTGCATATCAACAGGCGCTCAAGGGTGGAGAGAAGTATGGCTTTAGCGCATTTGCATCATTCCTCAGGGGTGGAGAGAAGTTCATCTCCATGTCAATGGGTAATTACCTGGGCAATAGAGGGCTTCTCTGTACCTGAGAGGTGAGGGGGAGGGCTGGTTTTGCTTCTGCTGGAGCAGGAAAGAGAGAAGGGCCCAGACTGCGGTTTGTAAGCAATAAATGGATTTTAAACTTTATTCCTCCCTTTGACTAATTTCGGTTTTTAGAGGTATTTTGCCCTGGGATTTCCTCTCCCCAGACCCACAGTAATGCACTGTTTTATTTTGCAAATACAAAGAACTTACCTGTGCCAGGCCCCACCCTAGATGCTATATATAGGCATATATATATAATAAGACTGGTGAAGTCAGCAAACAACTTTTTAAGGAAAGTGTCTTAATTTTACTGGTAAAGGAAATTAAGTTCACTCTCATAACCACTAATAGTGGAGGCCAGCCTATGGGTGGCTGGGAATAAAGTGCCTTCTTCAGCAACTAGAGGGAAGTCGGCTTGGGGAACCCGACCACTCAGCGTGCGAAGCCCATCAAACCTAACCCCTTCATTTTCTCAAGAGCAACCACAGAGTTTGGGGATCTTCGTACAATCCTAGAGTGGACCCGGAAGTTCATGCAGGAGGAAGGAAGGCTCAGTACCCGCCGGGAGTCGAACCCATGAAAACTTTCAGGTTTAGTGGTTTGTCGGTTCCGGGGTCAGAGGGTCCCGGGTGGATGGCTGGAGTGCTCTGCTCCCGGAGTCATCCTTGGGACGCCAGGTTGGGCTCTGGTTAGGACTGGGTGGGAAATGGAGGAAGCGCCTGCGGAGCTGGGTTCTCTGGGCGGGGACGCCTCATTCCCATTCCTCCTTCCCTGGCCTTTTTCCCAACTGCCTCCGCTGCAAAATCGGCCCAGATAAGGGACTGGGCGTGGTGGGTCAGGCCTTTCCCAGTTGGAAGCTAAGGAAAAGAGCCTTTGGGAAGCTTCGACTATGGCTTGGAAAATCCAGGTCCCATTCTGTGGACAGCTTGACTCGCTTCTCTGACAGGACTCAGATATCACCTTATTGAGGCCTATCTTAACCACCCTGTTTAAGATTTCATAAACACCTCCAGCATCTTTACTTTTAATGTAACTCTGATCACCCTACACTGTATAATCTACATATTTTCTTTGTCTGTTGCTGATTGTCTCAACAGAAGTTTATTGTCTCAACCTCCAACTCATTCTCACTTTAACAGTAATATAAGCTCTTCAAGGGCAGACATCTGTGTCTGTTTTGTTTAACTCAAGGAATGTAAAGTGTCCAAACCGTGCCTGGTGCATGTTAAGAATTATGTGTTTGTTGTTATTGTTATTTTGTTCACTGCACACTCCAAGTAGTCACTCTGTTTCTTGAATGAATGAATGAATGAAGTTCTTGCAAGAACCTTGTGACAAAGAAAAGAAACAGATTTCTGTGATTAGTAAATGCTTCTGTTCAGGGCTCTTGAGCTGGGCCCTAGAGATACAAGATAGCTGGCAGAGAGGCTTATAGGGCAACAGGAAAGAAAGGATGACTTATTTTTTTTTTAAGTATCATAGTACCTATAGGAAATAACTACATGGCTAGCAGTGACAGAAAGTGCTATTTCTGTATTCATTTTTGGCTCTTACCAATAGACACTGTGGGATATTTTATGATGCTTATTGATAATCAAATATCCACCTTCAGCACCACAAACATCAGGTGCCAAGTGAGTTTAGGTTTCTTTGGATTTCCAATGAATACACAACCAAAAACCACATCTCAGACCTTGAAGGGGTGAAAAAAGCACTCTGTTCCCTTGAAATATGCAGGTATAAATTAAAATGTGAAATGATTTAAAAGGAAAATGAAGTGCTTCTGATCACATTAACAAAACTGTGACATACATACTTCGCTATTACCTAGGTTTTGTTTGTTATGTAGTTTGGCTGGTTGGCTGTTTTTTTTGGGGGGGGGGTTGGGACTTACTTGGATATAAGATATGGGGTACTTTCTGTTAGACATTGAATGAGACAAATGGGACTAACAATCTTATTTTCTGACATTTTAGCAACTCGATTTTTATGCTTTTCACATTTTTGCAGTGTTATTAAACATGGAATTCTACATACTTAGAGTCCTTAATTACTTTTTTTTTTAAGAGCACATCTTCTAGAGATGGAAGGAACCATTAGTACTACAGGATTATTGCTAGGACATAACCTTCTCTATGCACAGGAGTAAAATTCAGTTTCTCTGAGGCATCCATGGAAAAACTTGAGGGTTTAAAAAGAAATTATACCAACTGAATTGAATATATTCACATAAGAAAGTATAACATCCCAAGATTTGGTCAATTATTTATATCATCCAAAATTGCATTTATTTGGGAGCCTGCATATCAATGTGTTTTATATCTCTGTATAAGTAAAAAAAGCTTCCCCTAAAAGATGGCATTCAGGGAGGTGCCCCTTTTCATCTTATTTATTCACTGTGTCCATAAATCTGACTATACATGCATATTTATCTCATACTTTGGAGCGTCCTTTATGGGTATTACTTTTAGATTCATTCATTGCCTTGCAGTTTTATGGTGATAAAATCTTTGCATTCATAACTATTCTTTTAAAATTGTGTTTTCATCAATATACATACAGTATAGGTATAGGAGGCCAGCAGTCACAGTGACCACCTTTTAACTCCTGCCCTGCTCTTATCCCTTGAGAGTAATCACCTTGCTCATTTAGTACCTATCTGCCTTTTTAACCCTTCCTTCACCTTTACTCCTTCTTCTATGTAGTTATTCCTAAATGATAAGCCTTACTGCAGCCCATAACTGCTTTCTTTCAGTTAATTCACCTTAGGTAGTGAAAGATATATGAATTTTGGAGTTAGAGACCTATTTTTAAATTTAAAAACTTCAGTTTACCCCCTTTTTTCTCTTGTGTATGTCACTGAACTATTCTGAACTTCAGTTTCCTCATTTGTAAACAGGGTTTTTAATCCCCAAACTAGTCACTTGTAGGAATTAAATCATAAATATAAGTACCTACCCAGCACAGTGCCTGGCATGTAGAGGATATTTAATAAATGTTATCAGTCTCTTCATATATTTTCCTTCCCATTAGAAGTCTAGCAGCACCCAACCAATGGCCATTTTTTTATGTTTATATAAAAATATCTGAGTCAAATTTGTCTTTGGATCACTACTCTCTAAAATAACCCAAATTTTACAGATACACCAGTTGAGTGGGTTAGATTATAGCCTCTCTTAGTGATCATTTAGGTACTAAAAACTCCCACATAATAGAGCATATCCAGTGGTCCTTGAACTGTCAGTGGAAGATAGAGATGTTTCTTGGAAATGTTGGCAGGTCTCTGTAGGTTAATCACAGAACAGACTCTTAGTATTTTGGACCAAAGCCATGCCATTCTCTGCAGATAATTACCGTCCTTTTGAGGAACAGTTTTTGGCATACTGCTGGACTTTAATGGAGAATAAATGCTTGGCCATGGACCACCAAGTTACCAAGTGACCTGATCTGCTTATCATAAATTGAATATTGTCTGATATACCATTTGGCATGTACAGCAGCACTTCATTATTAAGTGGAAATAGTACATATATAAGGTCAGGTTTGAGCTGGCCCTAAAGATACCAATAAGTTGCATGAGGAAGTTATCCAAGTACTCAAGGCTTCAATGCCAGCTACATTATCTGCTCTCTGTCTTCCTGAACCTGTGGCTTCATGAGAAGCTCTCTATGACTGAAGAAAAACTTGGGCTTGGTTTACAGATGACTCAGTGTGACACACAGGCAGCATCCAAAAGGAGACAGCTGCAGCACTATAGCCCTACTCTTGGACAGCCCTAAAGGGCAGTGATAAAGAGAGATCTTCCCAGGAGACAGAACTTCGAGCAGTGCACCTGGTTGTTCATTTTGCTTAGGAGAAGAGATGGCCAGAAGTATGAGTCTATAACAGAATTCTTGGGCTGTGGCCATTGGTTTGGCTGAATAGTCAAGGACTTGAAAGACACACAATTAGAATATTGGGGACATGAGCACAGAACATGAAGATACATATGTACCACTGAATGTTTATCAGGATGGGTAGGATGAACTGTACTGTGCCTATCAGTCAGCCTCTTCCCCTAAACACTCCTGTCATTGCTTAATGGGATCAAAAACAGGGTGGCCATGGGTGCAGAGATTGAAATTATGCATGGGCTCACTTCACTCAGCAAGGCCAACCTAGTCAGAGCCACTGCTGAGTTCCCAATCTGTCAACAACAGAAACTAACACTGAGTTCTCAATATATACCATTTCTAGGGGTGATCAGCCAGCTAGCTGACTGCAGGTTAATTACATGGGACGACTTCCATCATAGGAGGGGAAGCATTTTGTTCATATTGGAATAGACACTTGATTTGGATTTGGATTTGACTTCCAAGCCCTCAGTGCTTCTGCCAAAACTGTCTTCTGTGGACTTTACAGAATGCCTTATCCACCATCGTGGTGTTCCACACAGCATCATTTCTGACCAAGGAACTACTTTCACAGCAACTGAAATGGGCATTGGGCCGGTGTACATGGAATTCACTGGTCTTAACCATCTTCCCCATTATCCTGAAGCACCTGGCTAAATAAGACAGTGAAATGCCTTTTCAAGACTCAGTTATGACACTAGCTAGGTGGAAATACTTGGCAGAGTTGACATTGTCTTCCAGGATACAGTATATGCTCTAAATCAACAGTGAATATGGTGCTTATAGCCATTATTTAAAAGTCCAGGAATTGAAGGGTGGAAATAAAAGTTACTTTATTCACTCTTACTTCAAGTAGAAATCCAGTAGCAAATCTTTTACTACTCATCCCTGATCTTAGGATCTGCTGACCTAGGGAGGAATGCTTCCACCAGAGGACAGAATAAGTATTCCATTGAACTGAAAGTTGAGACTATGACCTAACCACTTTGGGTTCCATGATGCCTCTGAATCAGCAAAGAAAGAGGTTACTATACTGTCTGGGGTGATTGATCTTAATTAGAAGGGGAAAGTGGGCTGCTACTAGACAATGAAGAATAAGAATGTCTGGACCACAGGAGATCCTGTAGGGCATATCGTCACACTCCTATGTGATTAATGTAATTGGACAACTACAATAACCCAATTCAGACAGGACTGATAATGGCTCAGACCCTTCAGAAAAAAAAAAGGTTTGGGTGCCACCACCAGGGGAAGAACTACAACCAGCTGAGGGCTTACTGGGGCAAAGGGAATATGAAATGGATAGGGGAAGAAGATTGTTAAAAATAACAGTTATGACTATGTGATTGGTTGCAAAAAAGGAAGACAGTAACTTATAACTATTTTTTGAAAGAATATTTGTAAATATTGATCAATTTGTTTGTTTTCTCCCTCTTTTGTCCTCTTACTATCTAACAAGATTTGTCAGTTAACTGTGTATCTCCGTATTTAAGTCAAAGGATTTCAAAAGGAAGAGTGTGGATCAGCTAGATGAATAAACATCATCCAAGGATAAAAAAAAGAAGAGAGAGGGCGACTTGTATCCTCTTCTTGGGAAAGGGTTAGTGTATTTATGGTTTTATGGGGATTAGTTGCATCATTTAGATGGAAGTTGTAACTATCTTTATTTTAGGGGATTAAGTATGGTTAAGGAGATGAGTATGGGCACCAAATTGACAAAGGGTGGATTATGCTGTTTTGTGGTGTGTCAGGTTGTCCAGGAAGAACTACATTCCCTAGAATTCTTGTATTCCAGTTAGGGTGGGCTGAGGGAAGACTCTGGTGAGAGAGGACAAGAGAGAGGCAGCAGCCATTATGTAGCATACACACTTTGTTGCTGCTCAGCTGGTTGGTAGGAAGCAGCATCTGTCCAGCTGGAAGGTCTGACACACAAAGTATGCTGAGGTGAGAACCCCCGGGTAATACCACCCTGGTATTGCAGATGCTCACTGCCAGCTCGAGAACTCACACTTGTCCAGGGGAAGGGAATAGCACTGGAACCCAGAGCCCCTAACATAGCCACCCACCTGCAGCTGCAAGTGGCAGGTCCCCACTCCACCAGCAATTCATCCCCTAGATGAGCTCCTGCTTCCTCTAGGAAACAGGAGGCTCTTAAACCCCGTGATCTCTCCCAGTCATAGCAACCGAATGCCTGAGACACTTGTTGGTATGCGCCTCAGTCGTGATGTTCTTCCTTTGCCCAGCATGGGCACCAAATTGACAAGGAGTGGATTATGCTGTCTTGTGGTATGTCAGCTTGGCCAGGCTAAACTACAGGTGTCATCCTGCCCACCCCAACAGAAACCTATGTTGTCCACCATTCTTCCACTTTTGGAGTTCTCACCTCAGCCACGTCTCTTGCCCTTACCTCCCATTGGCCTGAGTGTTCATTTGTTTCAAACATAGTCCTAAATGCTCACTGAAGCATTTTTATGATGGCTGCCTTTACAATGCTTGTCAAGTAAGTCCAGCATCTGTATCATGTTGGCGTTGGTGTCTGCTGATTCTTTTCTCTTTCAAGTTGAGATTTTCATGGTTTGTAGAGTGATGAGTTTTTGATTGTCTCCTGGATTTGTTCGTATTCTGGACATTATACGATGGGTCTTACTTAAATCTGCTTTAAGATTTCCTCTGACACACCTTTCTCAGCAACCAATAGAACTAGTAGAAAATCAGTAAAGATATAGAAGAACTGAACAATATCATCAATCAAGGGGATCTAATGAACTTTTACTGAACATTCCACCCAATAACAACAGAATCCACTTTTTTCCCCAAGTACCCATTGGAACATTTACAAAAATAGACTATATCCTGGGCCATAAAACAAACCAAAACAAACTTAGGTTGAATTGAAATCAGAGTATATTCTCTGACAATGAAACCAAACTAAAAGTCAGTAACAGAAAAATCCTCAAGCATTTAGAAACTAAGCAAAACGTTTCTAAATAATGCTTAGTTAAAGGAAGGAATCTTAAAGAAAAAATTTTTTTAAATGATTGAAAATAAATACAACTGTATGATCACAAGTCCAATTGCATGCCTAACTGGGTGAGTTGCAATGGGAAAATGCTCAAGAGACTGAAGGAAAGACCTGGAGAAGACATACAAGATGTGAGAAATTATTGGGACTTACTTATAGGAGTGCAGTAGTGGCTGGCTGGACAAGGTTGCATGCTGCTATTGTGGACAGAGAGGGAACTGCTTAAATGGGCTGAGAAGACAAAGACTGCATGTATGCCAGGGCTGAGGGGACAAAGACTATGTGCCTGCCAAAAGGGGCATGTGATTTATGACTATACTGTGTGTTTTACTACAAGGGAGCATTCTTGTGCAACCAGCACCCCAAGGAACAAAACCTTTGTCAGAGGGGTCTGTATCCCAACACGATGTTTCCATGGGTAATGCAGGCCTGGACTTGTCCAGTCCCAGGCTATCAATATACCCTATACTTAGCTTACTACCCAAAGGAAGGGGCCATGTGGACATATGGTTATTCTGGGACAAAAGGTTACAAGGGCAGTACTGTCCCCACAACAACCTATCAGAATATGTGAGACACAGCTAAAGAAATGCTAAGAGGGAAAGTTAGAGCATGAAATACTTATTTTAGAAAAGTGCAATAGTCTCAATAATCTGAGTTCCTGCCTCAAGAACCAAAAGAAGAAGAGCAAAATAAACCCAAGGCAGCAGAAAAAAGAAAATAATAATGAAAATAGCAGAAATTAATGAGACAGACAATAAAAACAATAGAAAAAAATCAGTAAAAATTATTTCTTAAAAAATTTCAGTAAAACAGATAAACCTTTAGCAAGACTGACAAAGATGAAAAGAGAGAAGATACAAATCACCAATAATAGGAATGAAATTGGGGCTATCACTGTAGATTCTGCATCCATGAAAAGGTTCATAAGGGCAGACTGTGAACAACTTTACATGCATAATCAGAACTTTTGACAACTTAGAAGAAACAGACCAATTCTTCAAAAAGTGTAAGCAACCAAATTCCAACCAAGATAATGTAGATAATCTGAATGGTCCTATAGCCATTAAAGAAATTGAATTCACAATTTAAAAGTTCCCAAATCTTCAGGACCCAGATGGCTTCACTGGCAGAGGCTCTAGGTTCTAAGAAGAACAGAGCACGTGGTTAAGCCCAAGAGGACTACAAGGTGAGAACCAAGATGGTGAGCATCAAAGAATTTATCATTTTCTGACTGGATAACTAATTTTCACACTGCCTGAATAGGAACATTTTCTCTGTAAAGAGCAGCAAAATTAACTAAAGAAAGGAATTCCATGGTTGGCACACATTCACAATGATTTAATGATAAAATCTTTAAGGTATTCACATTAGAATTCCTAGTCTGGTCAGGAAATTTAGATTTGTTCTATCACAGTAACACCACCCTGCCCACCTTCCCCCAGCCTCCCAACTCTGCCAATTCTATGTGCTTGGCAAAAATGCGCTAGGTAATTCAGAACCAAGTGCCTCAGAAATAGACACAAGCTCTGAGAAACTACTCAGAAATCCAGATGATATAAGGTTCTCAGAGCTATGAAGATGATCTCACTGGTGTATTTAATAAATGTTTATTAGCACCTGTGTACAAGGCACAGTGGGACGTACAAGACTTCACAAGTTAGACCTACAGTAGAGAATTCTTTGAGAGGTAAAATGAATGGTCAGAGCAGCAGCCCCCAAATCACAGTCATCTTCCCAGGAGATGTCATCAAATGTTGGCTGAGGGTGACGAGCCTGTCTGAAACCGATTTAAGTCCAATAGGTGAGAACAAACCATTTCAGGTCCAGTATCTTCCAGACAAAATGGCCGTAGTTCTCCTATCAAACAAGTTTTTTGCCAATCACCTTTAGAATGTAGAAGATAATTCATCTCAGACAGACTCTGTATCTTCTAACAAACACCTGATGATGTGTAGTGGTAAATGAAGCCCCAGCCCACAGTTTCTGCAGTCAGAACGGGCTCCGGGGTGGCTTCAGTTCAATGAGGAATGAGCAGTAACTCTGCCATGGGTGACTTGGGTCACTGTGACAGAATTTTTTTCCCAACATGGCTTCTCTGATGTTGAACAAGGTATGAAGTTCGGGTGAAGCCTTTTCCACATGCATCACATTGGAAGGGTTTTTCACCACTGTGGATTTTTTGATGTTCTATAAGGCTTCTGTTCCGACTGAAACTTCTCTCACACTCATTGCATTTATAAGATAAGGGAGCCTCAACATTTTCCCACTGGCCTTCCATCCTACCCTGACTCTCCCAGGTCTCTCCATGTTCAGGATTGTGAACATTTTTATCATCATGGATCCTCTGATGTCGCAGGAGGTGTGAACTCCGCCTAAAAGCTTTGCCACACATGTTGCAGTGGTATGGCTTCTCCCCAGTGTGGATTTTGTGATGTTCAAGGAGGCTGCAGCTCTGGCTAAAGGTCTTCCCACAGTCATCACACTCGTAGGGCTTCTCCCCAGTGTGAGTCCTCTGGTGTTTGATCAGGTTTGAACTATGACTGAAGACCTTCCCACATTCTTCACACCCATAGGGTTTCTCACCAGTGTGGACTCTCTGATGAATGACCAGGGCAGAGCTCCCAATGAAGGTCTTGCCACAATCCTCACATTCATAGGGTTTCTCCCCAGTGTGGATTCTCCTGTGTTTAGTCAGCCCTGAACTCCGAGCAAAACTCTTTCCACATTCATGGCAAATGTGCCGTCTATTCCCAGTGTCATTTTTCTGCTTTCTTTGTAACCTACCCTCCTGTTCACCAGCTTCTGCACATGTAGGAATCTGGGCAATGTCTTCACCCAAGTGGCACGGTATTTCCCCAGGCTCTTGTATAACATGTTCCTCACCTGGAGGCAACTCCCTGATCTTGGCCTGTATTTCACCACCTGAAATAACAAAGGGCCAGCACAGGTCAATCATGCCTGCCATGGGGGAAAGCTCTTTGATGAGTCCCTGGGAGGCAAGGGTAGAGGGTCTACCTGTATATGCTACAGATGATATAGGTGCAAGAAAAAAGATGGGAATAAAGGGGGAGAAAAGGGGTGCTGGGGAGGGAGACATGGGAATGGAAATGGGGCCGTTGGAAGAAGGGTACAGACAGAATGGAGGGCAGGAGGTGAGGACTGTGCTGGGCATACAGGCAGAGGCTCTAGGTTCTAAGGCTAGGAAGGCAGGGCCATGCACCTATGTATAGACACTAAAAGAGCTGAGCTAAAGTCAACAGTAAACAAGGCAAGTGAAAGGATTTATGAAATGTTCTGTAAGGAACAGGGAAAGTGGGGACTCAGGAATTACTCACTGACCAATGGAAAGTGCTGTCATGTCTGACTATGCCCCAGGCAGAGGCAGGGTCCCCCAAATGAGATTGGCTTCAGTGCTGAGAGATCTGAGCTGGAGCTCCCAATGTGCCACCAATGACGATGTGAACTCAGCCAGTCAGGCATGCTTGTGTGCCTCTGCACCCTCCTCTGAAGGTCAGGCTCTGTCCTCAATGTCTAGGTCACTTCTAGCTCTCACACTCTGTGGTCCCATGGCCCATATCCTGGAGACCCCTCAGCTCTCCACCTTGGACAGGGCTACACCAGGAAGGGAATCAACACATCCAGAGTGTCTACTATGAGCCAGGCTGGTACTGAGTGCTATACCTGCTTCACCCCACGTAGCCCGACCAGAAGACTGGCGGGGCCGAGAAAAGCCAAGGTCAGAGGGTGATGGAACTAGTCACACAGCTGGTTAGTGGTTGGGGTTCAGAAATGGTGGTTCTGAGAATTGCAAGATGGCAGTGTGAGGTGAGATGGAGAGCTCCTCCCAAAACCACAAATTGTACAAAAATAGTTAATTAATACAACTAACCTTAAAACAGCAACAAGAAAGAAGGCTGAACCAGACTGCAAACAGACCTCACGAACAGAGCAGACCTCATGAAATGGTAACGTAGGAAAGCCTTAATCTGACGGGACCTAAGCCCTTCCCCCATCCAAGCTCACTGGCGGGAGGAAGAGAAACGGAGCAGGGGAGGGGGTGGAAGACTAGGACTGCTGAACACCTAACCCTGGAGATCCACCTTGTGAGCAGAATCCCATTCTGTGTGGTGCTCTGGACGTTGGGGAGCTCGGACAGGCAGAGTGCTTGGAAAATTGACATTCCGGACGTTTGTGAAGGACAGGATCCACACCCGGCCACTCTGTGTCAGAGGAAATGCAGGCAGTCGGAGAGGCTTCCTAGCAGCTAGAGGGCTGCTGAAGGGGCAGGGTTTGTGTGGAGCTTACTGCGTGGGAGAAGGGAGAGTTGGACAAGGTTGCGTGGGCGCGCTCCGCCCAGCTGGTTGGGAACTTTGGTGAGCTTCAGGTCCTCCATCCCCCTGGCTGCCTACTCAGCTCCGAGGCCCATCACTGTGACACACAGCCTGCCAAATCTTCCTACTGGCCTGCAGGCACCTGCTCGCAAACCGGCAGTCACTGCGCAGATGTCAGGCCAGCCAGAGGGAGGCCCCACCTACAACAGCCAGACACGCAATGCACAGAGGTTTACACGTGTGTGCTTGGCCCACTGGCTCTGACACTGGAGACAGGCACCGCAGATGGGAATCAGGAAACAGATCTTTACTCCACCCAGTCAGCAGCTCCGCTCCCCTACAACCCCCAACCTCACGCTAGGGGCTAAGCAACTCCAGAGACTGGAGTTTCTGCGCACTAGTGGGCACCACACAGAAATATGAAACAACAAAAGAACATGGTTCAGACCAAAATCTCACAAACCCCAGAAAGAGGGCCAAACAAAACCGAACTCACCAATCTTCCTGAAAGAGAGTTCAAAATAAAAATTATAAACATGCTTATGGAGGTACAGAAAAATATTGAAGAACTCAGGAACGACTTTAACTTGGAGATTCAATCATTAAGAAATTCCATGTCTGAAATGAAACATAAAATGGAGGGATTTAAAAGCAGGTTAGATGTAGCAGAAGAGACAGTAAATGGAATAGAAGTTAGAGAAGAGGAATACAAAGAAGCTGAGGCACAGAAAGAAAAAAGAATCTCTAAGAATGAAAGAATATGGAGAGAACTATGTGACCAATCCAAACACAACAATATTCACATTATAGGGGTACCAGAAGAGGAAGAGAGAGAAAAATGGATAGAAAGTGTCATTGAGGAGGTAATTCCTGAAAACTTCCCAATCTGGGGAAGGAGATAGTCTCTCAAGCCATGGAGGTACACAGATCTCCCAACACAAGGGACCCAAGGAAGACAACATCAAGACATATAATAATTAAAATGGCAAAAATAAAGGATAAAGACAGACTTTTAAAAGCAGCTAGAGAGAGAAAAAAGACCACATACAAAGGAAAACCTGTCAGGCTATCATCAGACTTCTCAACAGAAACCTTACAGGCCAGAAGGGAGTAGCATGATATATTTAATGTAATGAAGCAGAAGGGCCTTGAACCAAGAATACTTTGCCCGGCAAGGTCATCATTTAAATTTGAAGGAGGGATTAAACAATTTACAGATAAGCAAAAGCTGAGAGAATTTACCTCCCACAAACCACCTCTACAGTGCATTTTGGAGGGACTCCTATAGATGAAAGTATTCCTAAGGCTAAAAAGATGTCACTCAAGGGAAGACAAAGAGTACAGAATATGATTCATACCATATGAAGAATGGAGGAGGAAGAAAAAGGAGGAGAAATAAAAGAACCTTTAGGATGTGTTTTTAATAGTATACGAAGTAAGTTAAATTAGACTGTTAGGTAGTAAGGGAATTGCCCTTGAACCTTTAGTAACCACGAATCTAAAGCCTGCAATGGCAATAAGTACATACCTATCGATAATCACCCTAAATATAAATACTCTAAATGAACCAATCAAAAGACATGGAGTTACTGAATGGATAAAAAAACAAGACCCATCTATATGCTGCCTACAAGGGACTCACTTCACACCCAAAGCCATACACAGACTGAAAGTGAAGGGATGGAAAAAGATATTTCATGCAACTAATAGAAAAAAACAGGAGTTGCAGTATTTGTATCAGACAAAATAGACTTCAAAACAAAAAAAGTCACAAGAGACAAAGGACATTACATAATAATAAAAGGCTCAGTCCAACAAGAGGATATAACTATTATAAATACTTTTGCACCCAACACATGATCCCCTACATATGTGACACAAATACTAACAGAATTAAAGCGGGAAATAGAATGCAATGCCTTCATTTTGGGAGACTTCAATACACCACTCACTCCAAAGGACAGATCAACCAGACAGAAAATAAATAAAAAGAAAGAGGCACTCAACAACATATTAGAACAGATGGACCTAACAGACATCTACAGAACACTCCATCCAAAAGCAACAGGATACACATTCTTCTCAAGTGCACATGGAACATTTTCAAGAACTGATCATATATTAGGCCACAAAAAGAACCTCAGTAAATTCAAAAAGACTGAAATTGTACCAACCAGCTTCTCACATCACAAAGGTATGAAACTAGAAATAAAGTACAAAAAGAAAACGAAAAAGTGCAGAACACATGGAGGCTTAAAAACATGATCCTAAATAATCAATGGATCAATGACCAAATAAAAACAGAGATCAAGCAATATATGGAGACAAATGACAACAATAATTCAACATCACGAAATCTGTGGGATGCAGTGAAGGCCTTGCTAAGAGGAAAATATACTGCAATACAGGCCTACCTCAGGAAAGAAGAACAATGCCAAATGAACAGTCTAAACTCACAATTAATGAAACTAGAAAAGGAAGAACAAATGAGGCCCAAAGTCAGTAGAACTGGAGACATAATAAAGATTAAAGCAGAAATAAATAAAATTGAGAAGAATAAAACAATAGAATCAATGAAAGGAGCTGGTTCTTTGAGAAAATAAACAAAATAGGTAAACCACTAGCCGACTTATCAAGAAAAAAAGAGAGTCTACACACAGAAATAGCATTAGAAATGAGAAAGGAAAAAGCACTATGGAAACCACAGAAATACAAAGAATTATGAGAGAATATTATGAAAAATTATATGCTAATAAACTGGATAACCTAGAAGAAATCAACAACTTTATAGAAAAATAAAACCTTCCAAGGCTGACCCAGGAAGAAACAGAAAATCTGAATAGACCAATTACCAGCAAAGAAATTGAACTGGTAATCAAAAAACTACCTGAGAACAAAACTCCTGGACCAGACGGTTTCACTGCTGAATTTTATCAAACATTTAGTGAAGACCTAATACCCATCCTCATTAAAGTTTTCCGAAAAGTAGAAGAGGAGGGAATACTCCCAATCTCATTCTACGAGGCCAACATCACTCTAATACCAAAACCAGGCAAAGACAACACAAAAAATCAAAATTACAGACCAATATCCCTGATGAACATAGATGCAAAAATACTCAACAAAATATTAGCAAACCGAATTCAAAAATACATCAAAATGATCATCCATCATGATCAAGTGGGATATATCCCAGGGATGCAAGGATGGTACAACATTTGAATTCATCAACATCATCCACTACATCAACAAAAAGGAGGAAAAAACCACATGATCATCTCCACAGATGCTGAAAAAGCATTGGACAAAATTCAACATTCATTCATGATAAAAACTCTCCACAAAATGGGTATAGAGGGCAAGTACCTCAACATAATAAAGGCTATATATGACAAACCCACAGCCAACATTATACTTAACAGCGAGAAGCTGAAAGCTTTTCCTTTAAGATTGGGAACAAGACAAGGCTGCCCACTCTCCCCACTTTTATTCAACATAGTTTTGAAGGTCCAAGCCAAGGCAATCAGACAACACAAAGAAATAAAAGGCATCCAGATTGGCAAGGAAGAACTCAAACTGTCCCTGTTTGCAGAAGACATGATACTGTACATAAAGAACCCTAATGATTCCACTCCAAAACTACTAGATATAATATCTGAATTCAGCAAAGCTGCAGGATACAAAATTAATACACAGAAATCTGTTGCATTCCTATACACTAACAATGATCTAGCAGAAAGAGAAAACAGGAAAACAATTCCATTCACAATTGCATCCAAATGAATAAAATATGTAGGAATAAACCTAACCAAGCAAGTGAAAGACCTATACCCTGAAAACTACAAGACACTCCTAAGAGAAATTAAAGAGGACACTAACAAATGGAAATTCATCCCATGCACTTGGCTAGGAAGAATTAATATTGTCAAAATGGCCATCCTGCCTAAAGCAATCTACAGATTCAATACAATTCCTGTCAAAATACCTACAGTATTTTTCAATGATCTAGAGCAAATAGTTCTAAAATTCATGTGGACTACAAAAGACCCTGAATAGCCAAAGCAATCCTGAGAAGGAAGAATAAAGCTAAGGAAATTACGCTCCCTAACGTCAAGCTCTACTACAAAGGTACAGTAATCAAGACAATTTGGTACTGGCAGAAGAACAGACCCACTTACCAGTGGAACAGAATAGAGAGCCAAGATATAAACCCAAGCATATATGGTCAATTAATACATGATAAAGGAGCCATGAATATACAATGGGTAAATGACAGCCTCTTCAACAGCTGGTGTTGGCAAAACTGGACAGCTACATGTAAGAGAATGAAACTGGATTACTGTCTAACCCCATACACAAACGTAAACTCAAAATGGATCAAAGACCTGAATGTAAGTCATGAAATCATAAAACTCTTAGAAAAATATATAGGCAAAAATCTCTTGGACATATACATGAGCAACTTTTTCATGAACATATCTCCCTGGGCAACAGAAATAAAAGCAAAAATGAACAAGTGGGACTATATCAAACTAAAAAGCTTCTGTACAGCATAGAATACCATCAGTAGAACAAAAAGACATCCTACAGTATGGGAGAATATATTCATAAATGACATCCAATAAGGGTTGACATCCAAATTATATAAAGAGCTCATGCACCTTAACAAACAAAAAGCAAATAAGCCAATTAAAAAATGGGCAGAGGAGCTGAACAGACACTTCTGCAAAGAAGTCAGATGGCCAACAAGCAGATGAAAAGATACCCCACATCACTAATCATCAGAGAAATGCAAATTAAAACCACAATGAGATATCACCTCATACCAGTTAGGATGGCCGCCATCCAAAAGACAAACAACAACAAATGTTGGTGAGGATGTGGAGAAAGAGGAACCCTCCTATACTGCTGGTTGGAATGTAAATTAGTACAACCATTGTGGAAAGCAGTAGGAGGGTCCTCAAAAAAATCAAAATAGAAATACCATTTGACCCAGGAATTCCACTCCTAGGAATTTACCCTAAGAATACAGCAGCCCAGTTTGAAAAAGACAGATGCACCCCTATGTTTATCACAGCACTATTTACATATAGCCAAGAAATGGAAGCCACCTAAGTGTCCATCTGTAGATGAATGGATAAAGAAGATGTGGTATATATACACAATGGAATATTATTCAGCCATAAGAAGAAAACAAATCCTTCCATTTGCAACAACCTGGATGGAGCTAGAGGGTTTTATGCTCAGTGAAATAAGCCAGGCAGAGAAAGACAAGTATCAAATGATTTCACTCATCTGTGGAATATAAGAATAAAGAAAAAACTGAAGGAACAAAACAGCAGCAGACTCACAGAACCCAAGAATGGACTAACAGTTACCAAAGGGAAAGGGACTGTGGAAGAGGGGTGGGAAGGGAGGGATAAGGGGGAAAAGGGTATTACAATTAGTACACATAATGTAGTGGGGGTGGGAGTGGGGTAGGGGGATCCAAGGAAGGCAGTATAACACAGAGAAGAGAAGTAGTGATTCTATAACATCCTACTATGCTGATGGACAGTGACTGCAATGGGGTGTGGGGACTTGATAATAGGGGGAGTCTAGTAACCACAGTGTTGCTCATGGAATTGTATATTAATAATAGCAAAATTTTTTTTTAATTAAAAAAAAATGGTGATTCTGAATCTAAACATTATTCAAGTAGCTTCTACCAGCTAAGTAGGTTCTAATACACAAGGGAAGCCAAGAAACCCACTGAGAAGTCAGGGCCCATCAGTCTTACCCACGGAGATCAGGCTGCCACAGAGGTCCTGCCTTTCATCTCTGCAGAAGTTCACCCAGGATGAATCCAGCTGTGTCCATTCAGGAGTGAGGGCCAGGGCCACATCTTCCACTTTCATCAACCCCTGGAACAATAAGTAATCTCACCTAGTTCCCCTTACCCAAAATCACTCCCAAAGCTGGGCACCTGCAAAGAATGAACATCCCTTTTGAAGGGACTCTTATAAAAGAGCAATGTGGTACATTTATACCTACCTCTAATAACATTTTTGTCCAAAAAATAACCACTAAAGGAGAGAGATATTATACATATTAGGATAAGCACTTTCATATAAGTATCTAAATAGTCCAGAAGTGAAAAGATTTAGAAAACAAGGGCCAGTGCAGTGAAGTGAATGGAACCCTACACAGACCTTTCAAAATACTGTGGGGTGCTTTGGCAAAGTAGAGGTGAGCTCATTTATCTTAATGATTTCTTTAATACAATGATATCTAAGTCTAGGGTGAGAAAAACCACAGAAAACATAGATACTACAGAGCCTCAAACACCAAGATCTTCAAGTAGGATGTGAAAGTCTGGCTAAGAAATTAAAATCCTTGTTAAGTGAATATTGTTCAGATTATAATATTAACCTTAGACTAAAAGGACACACCTGAGCTATTCCTTCAAGTTTAAGTTCCTAGAGGGCAGAGGCCATGTCTTTATATCCCTAACAGCACAGTGTGTGATGCTATAAAAAACAAAACTCAATCACCATCACAATGGAATCTTCAGTTTGTAGTTGCTGAACTGCCCTTGTTGAAGACAAAAATCCCACTGTTAAGGGAGAGGACCAAACAGATGAGGTAAGGAAGATCAGAGAATCGCAGATAGCTCCCCGCACCCCCACCCCAACTAGGAGTAAAACAGGAAAATCCTCTTAAATGGGCACCATAATAAAGGTAGCCAATGATCAGCAACCTTGGGATAGAGAAAACCCAACTCCATGTGGATCTAGGATGGGGGTATAGTTAGAGTGGGGACAAAGGGATCTATGGGAAGCCCAACAGAAGGGAAGACTGCTGGGGGCCTGGGAAGGGATAGGGGCTGCAGCTCACCTGGGCCTCTGGAGTGAGCCTGGCTGCTACCACTGGGTCTCCTCTGCAGCACCCTCCCTGGTTAAGCCCAGGAACCTGGAGAACTAAGAAGGAAAGAAGCTCTGGATGAGATCTACCCTGGTAGTCAGCCTCTCTGCCCTGTGGAATCAAAGGCCAAAGACTGCATTAATAAATTCTGACATTTATAGAGAATATGCTCCTAACCCATACCAGCTCCAGTCCCAGGGCCCAAAGAGATGCAGTGTGATTCTGCAGATTTGCAAAACTGACAGGCATGATAACTGGTAAGAACAGTGAAATGAAAGCAATATAAAGATGAGACAAAGCTTTCCATTTGAAAATCCTTTTATCTTGAATTTGAAAGGGGGATATGAGGATTTTTATTGTTGTTTTTAAAATATTTTTAATAGTTCTTGGGTGCTTTCTGCTTTAGTTTTAAAAAACTGAGAGGAGTCAGATCAGGTTGGGCCCAGAAAGGAAGAAATGGAAATCTGCTTATACAGTCTTGCTCACATTCAAGAGAAGTAAAGGGAAAATTGAGGTTTTCCTATAAGGAATAAACTTCACAAGGGGCAGTAAACTAGTTGAGGCTAAACCTCTGTTAAGAAATAAGGACTGCATGTTGCCTGGCATGTCCAGGGTTGTGTGTAATATGCCCAGATGTTCACAACACATGAGGAACACCCAGGAACACATAGTAGTTTCTTACTGAGGGATTTTTTTCACCCTGTTGTAGTTATAGATCAAGGATTTGGAAGATTTATACTCTGACTTTCAGCAGTCTTATAACCTGTGGAATATTCTGGTTGGCTTTACATATTCTACCTGATATTCTTCGTAGCAGTTACCAATATCTAAAATTGTATTGTTAATTTATTTGCTGTCTTCTGTACTAGAATGTAAGCTCCACTGAAGCAAGAAATCCGTCTTACTGACAATCTTATCTCTGGTGCTTACAGCACTTGCTACTACATAGAGGGTCCCCATAAATATATGTTAAGTGAATGGAGATTACTGTGCTGTGAAAAAAAGTCAATTATTTACAAACACCAATTTTAATAATGTTTTATTTACTATGCCCAGGTTTGGTTAGGAAAGCTTTCTAACACTGTTTGAAATTTCCCCTTCAGTCTCGGTCTCAAAGTAGATCTGTGATGGACATATAAAGCACCTGTCTATAGATCTGTCTTTTGGTGATCCCTACATGAAATTGACTGACCTCTGCAGAATTCATATGGCCCAGAAGTAATCCTCACCTCTGTCTGTTAAGGACTGCAGTCCTAGAGATTCATGCTTGAGCAAAGCCTTCATCGGCTGGAACTGGGTACGTCGTGACCTCTGAGCTGGTATCAACACTGCCATCTTGCAACAGAGTGGTTCTTGCTCCTGGTCTCCACCTAGGAGCTAGAAGTCATTCAAGTATTTATTCAACAAACACTTCTATTATGCTTTCTATGTGCACTACTTTTTATTTCCCAGGCACTATTTTTAAGAATTCTATGAATATTAACTCACTATAGGTAAAAACAACCCCATGAGCTAAGTACTATTACCCATGCTTTTATATTGGGGAAACTGAGGCACAGTATTAAGCAACTTGCCCAAGGTCACCGACTAATCAGTCGCAGTGCTGGGATGGGAGCTCTGGCAGAATGGCTCCAGAGACTCTGCTTTAAGCATTACTCTGTGCTTCCTCATTATATACATTTATATTCATTTGTGCTTTAATGAATGAAATGTGCTTTAATTTAATGAAAACTCTGGAAATTGGTGCTAAGTTCTCAGAATACTAGTATCTTTTCTTAACTGAAAAATGAGGGTAAAAATTTCTAGCTTACAGGGTTTGGGAGACCAGCAAACAGGATCAACAGTATGTGAAATCACTTAACACAGGGCCTGGCATATCGTATGTCTTCATTAAATGCAGGCTTCCTTCTGGACATTTGTAATGAATTAGTTTTCAAGTCACTTGCATTATCATTGACTCATGTCTAGCTTAGAATTTCCCACATCCACAAAATAAAGTTGAAGCTGAAACCTGAAGCTATTTTTCACTGTTATAGGACTAGGGGACACTACTGCCAACTCAAGAACCGTGGTCTCCTGGTTACTAGTTTAGAAGGCTTTACTCTGGTCCCCGAAACGAATGCACAAGAACATAGGATAATGCAAAGGGAAAATAGTCTTATAGGACAACCAGGAAGGTGCAAATGAAAATAAACTCAGGGGTCCCTGACTTCTTGTCCATGGATTCCTTTCCAAGTATTCCATGAATGTGAATAAGAAAAATAATTTTATTTTTACTAGCCTCTAGGCAAAATTTCCTTCAGTTATGAACGGCAACAAAACCAAGGTGTTATAAGCAGTACTGAAGCATCTGCCTCTGACAGAAATTGCAAATGTTTTCACATCACATTACTACCAGGCAAATATTGTCAAAGTCACTCGTGCTTATAACAACTTCTAAATTGCCAGGTATTAGGCTTGTCCCTAGGTCTTATTACTGAATAATTAATAAAAAAGCAGATACATAATTTCATCACAAATTTGTTTCATGTTTTGCTAGCTACATATTCATATAATCGAATTCTTTTGTAATCCTTTATATGTATTTAAAAATACTATGAGAAGGGGTTCAGGGCCTTCATCTTACTGCCAAAGTCGTTTATGGAACAAAAAGAGATTGAGAACTTCTGGGTTTTAAAGAAATGCCCCTCACTCGGATCCTGAGATTTCTGGAAGCAACAGGTACTAAACCTATTTTCTCTACCTGGGGCATGGGCTCAGCCAGCTGCCTCTCCAAACACTCCAGCAGCACCACCACCTCCTCCCCGCTCTCTGGATGCTGCTCCCGCACCCAGCTCTGCAGCTCGCCGGGCAGGATGGTCAGGAACTGCTCCAGCACCAAAAGCTCCAGGATCTGTTCCTTGCTGTGCATCTCGGGCCGCAGCCATAGTCGGCAGAGCTCCCGGAGGCGGCTCAGTGCCTGGCGAGGCCCCTCAGCCTCCGGGTAGCGGAATCCCCGGAAGTGCTTGCGGAAGCGCTCGGGGCCTGGAGCGGAGCTGTTGGGTGCTCCCGCCTCTGAAGCCAAGGCGGAGGCTTCCTCCTGCTCCACCTTCACCATCAGAATCCCCGTCCGGTCCTCTGCAGATTGGCCGTCCAAGGCTGCGCTTTCCTTCGATTCTCTAGACATCCTGGCCCAGGCAATACTTGGGCCTCACTCCAGCTGGGCGCTGTGTTTCTGCAGGGTCTTGAAAAGTGGGAAATCACTATTACCCACTAAAACATGGTCCCTTCCGCGTGCCCAAGGGCCCTAGACATCCCTGGAGCGCAGCTGCACAGACTTCTCCCTGCATCCCGTGCCTTAGCAGAGTCCTTATCGGCACCCCACCCTGAATCCTACAGTAAGAGTCCCCAAATAACGTTCTAGTGGAGAGTGAACACCTTCCAGCTGCTGGAGAAAAATTGAGGCTGGGGCACAGGAAGCTTCCGTGGGAATCTGTGCCACTTCCTGGGCTCTCTAGGAAGCGCCTCTCGGTAGTTGTCCCCGAGTTAACCCATTAGCAACCAGGTCCTTATTCCACTCAGGGGAGGCAGTTAGGGGAAGGAGAAAAAGGATGACAGGATCTGTATCATCAGAAATAAAACTATATCATTAAATCCTGTCGGGATGCTGCTGTGGACCCCAATGCTCTCATGTAAGTTTGACTCAACAGTTTTCATAAAACTGACACTAAAATTAAAATGAAAACAAGGCTCCTCAGAGCCTTTGGGGTTCTGGGCAGGAGGACCTGTTTCTCTGAGAAACATCAAAGAAGCAAAACACCTGAAAGAAAGCCCTCCTATCTCTGACTCTAGTCCCCAGCAACCATTCAGTCTTAACACTGTAGGCAGCAAACTGCCAACAAAGCCATTGAAATTGCTCCAGCGATAGTAACTAGAGGTTCCCCCACTTCCCACTAGTTACCACTTTCCATTTTCCATGCCCTCTCAGGCAACCAGGCTTACGCTGGTCCCCACTTCCAGAAACTCGCTGGTCTTGTGTTTCAAAGACCCTATTCTCTCCTGCTTTCTTTCTATTTATTTCTTCCCAGCCCCCATTTAGAGTCTAGCAGAGTGGTTAGATCCATTGTTTGACTAATGCCAAGTTACTTGGGTTCATAATCCTGGATTTACTACTTATAAGCAGGGTGACCTTGGTAAGTTACTTAACCTCTCTGTGCCTGACTTTCCCAATCTGTTAATGGGCATAGTACTAGTAGATAGGGATAGCGTTTGGGTGAGTTTTCTGTGTACTGGGCTTAGAGCACTGCCTCGCCTATAGTAAGCTACGCCTATCCTAAAATGCAAGGCAGCCCTAGAGGTTCCTTTGAACTAGGCAGGACTGGATTTTGAGGCAGAAGTGACTGCAAAGTTATTTTGCTGGACTGAGACGTCAGTAAGTCTCCTTTTTTACTTGGTGGAATGCAAGTTGGGTAGAAGTTTATTAAGTTGAAAAATACCATATTGGTACCTTCCTGAGTTTTGTTTCTTAGTATATCTGTCTGCAGTTCAAAAGATAACAAGGAAGGGATAGAACGGAAGGAGAGGTACAAAGGCTGTTACAAATGAAAACTACTAGAAAATAATATTTTCTTGATGAGCCGCCATAGGATCTTCAAAGTACTGCCATGATGTGTTGTTGGCAAAATAAGTGAACCTGAATCTAAGTTTCTAGAGCCTAATACCTGTGTAAGTGAACTACAGAAGCAAGTTAACACCACAGCACATAAGAATTATTTGGGAGCTTTTAAAACAACCTGATATTTTGGCTGCAACCAAGATCAATTAAATCAGTTTATATGTGAAACCTTCATAAGAGTGTATATCAATAATACCTTAATAAAAAAATGAAAGCAAAAGTGTCGCTGTTTGCAGATGTCATGATATTATACATAGAAAACTCTAAAGAATCCATGAAAAAACTTCGAAAACTAATAACTGAATTCTGCAAAGTTGCAGGACAAAAATTAATACACAGAAATCTGTTGCATTCCTATATATTAACAATGAACTAGCAGAGAGAGAAATCAGGAAAATAACTCCATTTACAATTGCATCAAAATGAGTAAAATATCTAGGAATAAACCTAACCAAGGAGGTAAAAGACCTTTATTCTGAAAATTACAATGCACTCATGAGAGAAATTAAAGAAGACACCAATAAATGGAAATACACCCTGTGCTTATGGATACAAAGATTTAGTATTGTCAAAATGGCCATCCTGTGTAAAGCAATGTACAGATTCAATATAATCCCTATCAAAATAGCAACAGCATTCTTCAACGTACTAGAACAAAGAGTTCTAAAATTTATATGGAACCACTAAAAACCCCGAATAGCCAAAGCAATCCTGAGAAGGAAGAACAAAGCTGGGGAGATTATACTCCCTACCTTCAAGCTGTACTACAAAGCCACAGTAATCAAAACAATTTGGTACTTGTACAAGCACAGACCCATAGATCAATGGAACAGAATAGAGAATCCAGATATAAACCCCCACATATATGGCCGATTAATATATTATAAAGGAGCCATGCAGATACACTGAGGAAAAGTCAGCCTATTCAACAAATGATGTTGGCAAAACTGGAAAGCTACATGTAAGAGAATCAATCTGGATTATTGTCTAACTCCATACATAAAAGTAAACTAGAAATGGATCAGAGACCTGAATGTAAGTCATGAAACCATAAAACTCTTAGAAGAATACATAGCAAAAATCTTTTCAGTATAAACATGAGCAACTTTTTCCTCAACATATCTCCTCAGGCAAGGGTACCAAAACAAAAATGGGACTGCATCAACTGCAAAAAGCTTCTTTACAGCAAAGGGCACCATCAGTAGAACAAAAAGGCATCCTACAGTATGGGAGAATATATTCTGTAATATATATGTAATATATTAAATAACATATATGATAAGTGGTTCACATCCAAACTATATAAAGAACTCACACACCTCAACACCCAAAAAACAAATGATCCAATTAAAAAATGGGCAGACTATCTGAACAGGCACTTCTCTAAAGAGGAAATTCGAATGGCCAACAGGCAATGAAAAGATGCTCCACTTTGCTAATCATCAGGGTATATAAATTAAAACCACGATGAGCTATCACCTCACACCATTTAGGTTGGCCAACATCCAAAAGACAAGAAACAACAAATGCTGACAAGGATGTGGAGAAAGGGAACCCTCCTACACTGCTGGTGGGAATATAAATAAGTTCAACCATTAAAAGTTCAAGGATAAAAAAAAAATTAGTTCAACCACTGTGGAAAGCAATATGGAGGTTCTTCAAAAAACTAAAAATAGAAATACCATTTGACCCAGGGATTCCACTCCTAGGAATTTACCTAAAGAATACAAGTTTTCAGATTCAAAAAGACATATGCACCCCTATGTTTATTGCAGCACTATTTACAATAGCCAAGATATGGAAGTAACCTAAGTGTCCATCAGTAGATGAATGAATAAAGAAGAGGTGGTACATATACACACTAGAATACTATTTAGCCAGAGGAAAGAAAAAATCCTACCATTTGCAACAACATGGATGGAGCTGGAGTGTATTATGCTCAGTGAAATAAGCTGGCAGAGAAAGACAAGTACCAAATGATTTCCCTCATTTGTGGAGTAAAACAGCAAAGCATAACTGAAGGAAAAAAACAGCAGCAGATTCACAGACTCCAAGAAGGGACTGGACTGGGGGTTACCAAAGGGGAGGGGTTGGGGAGGGCATGTGGGGAGGGAGGGAGGAGGTGATTGAGGGGCATTATGATTAGTACACATGGTGTGGGGGGAATCATGGGGAAGACAGTGTAGCACGGAGAAGACAAGTAGTAACTCTCTGGCATCTTACTACACTGATGGGCAGTGACTGCAATGGGGTATGGGGGGACTCGATAATATGGGTGAATGTAGTAACTACATTCTTTTTCATGTGAAAGATTCATAAGAGTGTATATCAGTAATACCTTAATAAAAAGTTGTAAAAAAAGAAGAAAAAAGAAATACCATTTGACCCAGGAATTCCCCTCATAGGAATTTACCCAAAGAAAACAATATCCTAGATTTAAAAAGACATAAACACCCCTATGTTTATCACAGCATTATTTACAATAGCCAAGATATGGAAGCAACCTAAGTGTCCATTGGTAGATGAATGGATAAAGAAGTTGTGGTGCGTATACACATGGAACATTATTCAGTCATGAAAAGAAAACAAATACTACCATTTGCAACAACATGGATGGAGCTAGAGGGTATTATGCTCAGTGAAATAAGCCAAGCAGAGAAATACAAGTACCAAATGATTTCACTCATTTGTGGAGTATAACAACAAAGCAAAACTGAAGGAACAAAATAGCAGCAGACTCACTGACTCCAAGAAGGGACTAGTGCTTACCAAAGGGAGGGGTTTGGGAAGGGTAGGTGAGGAGGGAGGGAGAAGGGGATCAAGCGGCACTATAATTGACAATCATAATATATGTAGGTCATGGGGAAGGCAGTACAGCATGGAGAGGACAAGTAATGACTATAACATCTTACTATGCTGATACACAGTGACTGCAATGGGGTGTGGGTGAGGACTTGATTATGTGGGTGAATGTTGAAACCACAATGCTGTTCACGTGAAACCTTCATAACATTGTATATCAGTGATGCTTTAATAAAAGACAGAAAATTATAAACATGATGGTTGAAAAATAATAAAGTCAGGATACAAGAGCCTAATCATTTTTTAACCAGTCCATTCCTTAGGATTGTTTAGGCAACTGGCTATCTTGAAAGCTGAAATAATATATCCCCATGAACAACTAGCAGCTTATTTTTCTGCTTGTTGTAAGAGGTGCAGATTTCCTAAATCAGGCTTCACTGCTTGTAACACAGGCACATTGTATGTAGCATCCATCTGGGCCCATCATGTCACCTCCTTGGGACTTGGGGCAAGGGTAACTGATGTTAGTGTGATGATGCTCATGCTTTGTGCTACCTATGGGTAATAAATGTCCAACTTGCTATATATGAGAAACGAACTAGTAAAAAATAAATGATCAGGGCTTTATGTCTTTGACACAGGCAACAAGACTGGTAGAGGCACAAAAGGTCAAGGAGCACTGTCTCTCCTAATAAGGTTTTACGAATTGTGAAAGAGTTCAAAATAGTATGGCTATTAATGGTCCATGGGGGAAGGTGGACAGGGACATTATGCCTTGGAGAAAGGCAATGAAATTCTGAAGGCCAAGCGTGAAAGGCACAGGGCCTCACTGGAATCATATAAAGTCCTTTGTTTCTGATCCATGTAACTCTTGTTTTATGTCAGATTCCTAGAAACAATAACAGGAAGGAAATTGTCTTATTAGTAGTGTAATATCAAATCTCAGACCCAGAAAATCTGAGACAATACATTCACCAGTCTTTGTTGATGCTCCTTTTGTTCTTGTTTGTTCTTGGGTCAATGACTCTGATATATACATACACATCTATCTCATGACTTGGAGCATAACTTATAAATTTGCCTAAGACTTATACATATTCCATTTCAGTATTATGGTAAGAAAGCTTTGCATGCATGACTATTTTTTAATAATTACAATCCTCTCAAGATATATACATATATTGGTATAGTATGGCAGTACTTACTATAGACATATTTTAACTCCTGAAACTGCTCTTGAGGAGAAGTCACCTTACTGCCAGACAAAATTAAAGAAATGATATTATGGCCATGGCCCTGTACAAATATTTAAGTTTATAAACTCCTCCCATGACCACTTTTAAAGAGCCCCTAGAAACTAAAAGACTCACTTCTCTGTTGAAACACAGAGAAATGTAGGGACTGCTCAAGTTCCCCACATAATTAGTAGCAAACTTTGCTCTGTTATTCAGAGCTTCAGTTATTCATTAAAATTTTTGCCTTCTTTTCTTCTGTTTCTCATGAACAATGCTCCTCACCTATATCAGCCTTTGTACACGTAACAGTGTTGACTGTCCTGGCTTGGGGAGTTTATAGTCCCATGAATAAGACAGAAATATCAGTCATACCCAAGGAAATAGATTCCAGAAAGTAGATATTAGAATTTGAGAACATTGGAAAGCAGTAAATGACACCAAGCACTTAGATATGTACTGCCCCTGTAAAAGGCTACATATAGCATGAGCTGTGATGAAAACCAGCCTCAAAGAGAAGTCTAATATATTCTTTCACTCTCCATTTCCCCACATAGCCCATGGAGTAGGGGTGACCTGTAAATACTGTCCTAGATGCAATTGATCTGTAAGTGAATCAAAGAAAGGTTCCTAATAGAATATAGAAGACATTTAGAATTCCCTGAATTGTGGGTTGAATTCTGAATTAACTTCTTGCTACATAAGCTTTGGAGAATCTCCTGGTTATAGCTCATCCGATATTAATTTCTTCGTGTTGAACAATTATTTCTGTCCCTTACAAGTACCCCTGAAACTTTGGCCTACATTGGATATCATCTTGTCAACTATTCAAGAGCAGGATGACCAGCAACTGGTCTGAGAGGGAGGACGTCATCCAGAATGTGGGTGAGAAGTGAGTGGTGACTGTGCTAGAGGATCTGGAGATAGAAGGTGATGAGCCAGAAGAGCAGATGAGAAGACTGATGCGGGACAGTGTGTGTGTGGTGTGAGAGTGTTTGACACAGAATGATCATTAATAGGCTCCACCACACCTGTCCGTTCCTTTCCATCTTGTCATTCTGCCACCCCTAAGAGAAGTGGTTCTTAACCTCATTTAGTTCTCAGACCCTTTGAAAATATGATGGGACATTATGTGTTCTTAGTGTATTAAAATGTATCATTCCCAAAGTGATGGCCTTCTGAGCCTAAATGTTCTTAATTACTCTTAGAACACAGCTGATCAATTTGGGGCAGGAAATGGGCAAGGAGTTGTTATGCCTCCACACAGTTTGGGAATCTTTGAAGTTTCACCTCTAGTCCCATGAGTCCCATCCCCTTGAAGAGGCTGGAGAGGGGACAGGCTGCCTCTGGGAGCTCATCTCTTCTAGAAAGCCTCAGCTGACCTCAGTTGGTAAGCCACTCTGCCAAGTGAGGCAGCTTCAGGTAGTCAAATGGACAGTTATGAATTTTTATTTTTTAACACAAGACTTTCTGGTTACATGTGTGAAAAATTGATTGAATGATTAAATTTGTAATTACTCCTTAGTTTATAAGGCCAGAGAGACCAGAATCTCATGGTAAATAAAAATATCTCCTGAATTGATTCTCTCTAAACAGCTGTGGTTAAAAAAAAAAACTTTGGCATCATTTTTGATGTTTGATCACTAACAGCTTTCAAACTCCATCTTTCCCCACATCTGGGACAGCTCAGAAAATGTCCAGTGCTTCTTGTTAGTACCTCAGGCCATCCAAGCACGCCTTGGTCTAGCTGTGCAGGAGAACTATTCCTTGGACTCATCCCCTAACCACAATAAAGACCAGGGCCACTAGCTCTCACTCCTTCTAAAGCTACTCAAGCTAATTCTGGACCAGTGGGGGTGCTTCCCTGCTATCTTTAGAAAGTTCCATGATGTGAGAAATAAATTTTTCATACCCTCTTTGTGTGTATGCATGGCATCATCCCTAGTAATTGGGAAGGGGGTCCATACTGCCTTTGCAGGATAAGCACATTCACAGTTCAAAATACAAAACACAGAAAGTGAAAGGGCCACATAATCCTCCATCCACCCTGGATACCATGTTGGCCATTTGTTATATGTCTCTCCTGCACAGTTAAATCTTGACACATCCATAACCATACTGGACCATTCTGAATATGACCCTATACCCATCTTCATTTTTTTTACTGACTGATACCCACTCTCTGAACATTTTTCTTCCTTTTCTCAGCCCATAGATGTTCTTTGCCTTTCTGGCCACTACTTCTTTCGGTCTCTGGCACCACAGATTTTACTTTTCTCATGCCTTCCTCATACTTTCAGATGTACACAAACTTCGTGCTCTTGCATTTCATTTGGAATATTTTCTCCGTTAAAATAATATATTATGTAATGATACATGGTCCCTTATTGTTTCAGATGGAAAGGCCAGGGATGATAAAGGGACAACAGCTCCAATGAAGAAAGTTAGAGAAAACACAGAGTTATTTGGGGAGGTATATGGAACAGTGAATGGAAGCATTCACGAGGATCCTGAATGTGAAAAAACCAATGGACGTAAGATGAGATTAGATCATCAGCAGACAACTCCTACAGGAGAAAAATGACACAAATGTTATGGATGTGGGAAAAGCTTCATCAAGAATGCAAACCTCATTCAAAACCAGAGAATCCACATAGTAGAGCAACATCTTAAAAATGAATTATGCAGAGAAACTTTCCATGATTGAGCCTCTGTCATCATCAGAAAATTCACTTGGGCAGTAGGCCTTATCAAGGTAAGCAGTATGAGCATACTTTCAGTGGGATTGCCAGTTTTGTCAACATCAAGGATACTACGGTGGAGAGAAAACATCAGTGCAAAAATAGAGAAAGACCTTCATTAAGAGGCCAATCCTGGCTCACCATTAGTGTCAATGGAGAACACTCTCTTTTGGATGTTTTCTATCAAAACTTTGATGTTGAAACACTGAAAATGAACAGTAGATGAACTAATGTGTCCAGTATAGCCTACTATTTAAGAGGAGAGTTAATACTTTACCACTGAGGCAGTTTTCTGGAAATCAAAGTTTCTAGAAAACCTATTTCATCCCATAATTAAATCTGCTGGTGAGCAAACTGTTCACTTTGGTGCTTAACCCCTAAATAATTGATTATGGATGTAAAAGCTTCTGCTTTTTATCATGGCTTCTCATTTTTCTCCATCCATATTTCTCCCCATTTATATTCATGAAACTCTTCATTACATTGAGGACTTTAAATAGGGGCCTTTGATTTAATCTGAGGTCTCTAAAAAAGTCCCTCAAATGGTACATTTCTTCTTGTTTGTTGCTAAAAGCATAAAAACTTAATCCTGACACACCTGAATGGTAATATTAAGATCAAATTAACCATCCAAATTATAGTTGAGATATTGCTATAAAACTTAGACGGAGTCTGACCCTTCTAGGCATCAATATACAACAATCTTCAGGACTACATTGAAGAAATAATCTCCAATCTCACAGAAAACTTAAAAATGCCTACTTCTTCAGTCATTGTGGCATCCTTTGTATCAAAGGAATTATACATATAGATTCTCACCAAACTGTTATGAGCTGCATATCATTCCAGAAATACTTAGTATTTTTTTCTAATTCTGTATCTTCTGTATCCATAGATGATTCACAGAATTTCCTTTATATGTTGCATGAAGGAAAATGGGATGATCCTTTTTCTATAACTAATGTTTATAGAACTGGAAATAGGGTGAGACAAGAGAGGCGCTTAGGTAACAAAATTTAAGAGAGTGGATGTGTCCTTAAATTTTGTGCTCCAGTGCCATTCTTGCCTCATCCTAGTCCTGGCCGTGTATTGATACAGCATTAGAGGTCATTATGCACTTTTATCTTTATCTCCTCTGATCTTGCTACAGTGAGTAGGTAGCATTGTTAGGAGTCTAACTCATGTCTCTTGATATCCTATTCCTAATTTGCATTCCATTCTCTGTCCTGAAAATTCCATGTTCAAGTAATAGTCTTGTTTCCACAATGAGAGGATCCCTAATTCACACATAATCCATTCATCCATGTATGTTTATTTTATTTTACACCAGACATAAAGTAGAGTTGGTGAGAAATCACAAAAAAATGGAAAATGTAGCTCTGGACCTAGTGATGCCTAGGATTTTATTAGGGAGAAAATAAAAAGCAAGACCTAAAAACACAGAAAGTAACACTACAAAATGGTAATCTGCCGAGGACTTGAGTGTAATTTTAAAACCATTCTACTTTATATAGTCCCATTGCATCTACCTTTATCAGGGCAAGAGAACATAGGCTTCAGAGTCATAATAAAAGTGTTTGTCTCCTCTTCTCAAAATAAATTTATGTGACCGTGGACATATCCAGTGAGACAAATTTTGTGAAAACACTTTCTAAAATGTAAATCAGAGCTCTGTGTGGAAGAGAGAATGGGAGGAGTGAAGGGTAACTATCAAATAGTGAAGGTTTCACTAGTGAATGACTATGTTTGTTGTTGTTTTGCATACAAAGGTAACTAAATATTTGCAAAGGCAGTATGAAGTAATTTGGAGGAATATTTGATTCCAGCTTGCCCTCAATGTTCTATATAATTTGCTTGTCAGGAACTTCTGAATAATAAGTATAGATTGTGACAAATTCATGTTTATGTACTTTCTCATGAGATAATATAAGAAGTATATGTTACCCACATGATCTGCCAAACAGAGTCATACTGAATCTAGTCATGAGAAAATTACCAGATAAATTCAACTTGTGGGACACTTTACAAAACAATCACCCTGGACCCTGGAAAACTGTGTCAAAACATTTTTACACTAAAGAGTAGTCACAACTACAGGCAATGCATGATCCTTGATTGGATATTTTTAAATCCCATTTTAAAACATTTTTGTAACAATTGATGAATTTTGAATATATCCTGCATATTAAATAACACTAATATTTAATCATAATATTAAAATTCTTGAGGGTAATGATGGTATTATGGTTATGAAGAATAATAGCAATTAGAAATTAATTATTAAAGTATTTAAGAGTGAAACATCATAGTATCTAACTTTATTTCAATTGAGTAAGAAACAATCTTCGTGAATCTAGGTAAATGATTATGTGAGTGTTCAAAATCTTTTCCATAGGTTTGAAAGTATTTTAAACAAAACTTTTGGGGATATTTACAGAAAACAATTTTGATAAAATTTGAGAAAGGTAAAATATTACCCATGAGAGCAATTTAATTTTAGCTGAGCTTTCAACATCTGGGGGTTTTCTTAATGATTAAAATGCATTGCTGTAATCACACAGGTAGCTCCCCTTTGAGGAAGCTCCTCAGACTTCTTATTAACAAAGAGAAACCTAAATCCCTTAATCATGAAATTAGACTGGGTAATTAGAGATTAAAGAAAATGGGAGTTTGCAAACCAAGGTGAAGCAAACTAAACAGACACAGAACTCTTAGTTCCCTCTCAAGGCTATAAGTAAACTCTTGACTCATGTATTGTTGAGCTATTTTGCAGGAGTTTAGACCCCCCACCACAAAGGCCACCTCCTGACAACAAGCACATAGACACCAGACTGAGTGGAACCAGAAGACTGATAACTAAGAATCCTGGAACAATCCCCTGTCACCTCATTACTGACCAATCAGAAGAATGGACACAAACCGATCACGCATGTACAACCCTTTCCCATTATTTTGCTGTTAAACCCTTGCTTGTAAGCCAACAGTGAGTTCAGGACCTTAAGCATTAGCAACTCATTCTTCTTGCATGGTGCCCTGCAATAAATGCCCGCTTTCTTTTACTACATTCCATTGTCAGTGTTTGGCTTTGCTGTGTGTCAGGCAAGCAGATCCAGATTTGTTTGGTTCAATAACATTGTTATTTCAAAAACTTTACCTATTTTCTTAAAATCTCCTAATATATTTCTGTGTCCCATATTAATATTTGTTCATCTGTAAATAAAATTAAGAAAATGAAAGCCCCCTTTTCCCCCAAAGAGGTATGGTAGGCATTTATTTTTATTCCTATAACCACACCTTTTGTACCACTGCTTTTTTTTTTTTTTTTACTAAGCAACAGGTCAACAAACTACTGCCTGCAGACCAAAATTGGCCCATGCCCATTTTTATATTGCCTAAGCAAGGAATGATTTTATATTTTAAAATTTGGGGGGGAAAATCAAGAGAATAATAAAAGTTTGTGACCTATGAAACTCAAATTTCACTGTCTATAGTTTTACTGGGACACATCCATGTTCATTCATTTATATATTATCTATAGCTGACTTTGCCATACAGTAACAGAAACCCAATTAAGCAAAATGCTATTCCCTCAAAAAAACTTTTTATTCTTCCTATTAGAAGACCTGTATCACAAAATTGTACTCAATTATTATATTTTGTATAATAAGAATTTTATTTCACCAATAAAACTATGGAAATTTGTGTTTTCTCTTTTTATATAAGTATGTATATAGTGCCCTCAGTTTTGCCTCTTGGTCCGTGAAATCTAAAATATTTACTATTGGACTTTTAAAGAAAAATTTTGCCAATTCCTGTTCTGGCCATAGTTTTCCTAGGAACAAAAATACATTCTAAAACTCATTTCCCATAGGTTATCTAAAAGAGATATGCCATCAATTAATATTTGAAATCCCCATCAGATACGGGCTTAATTTTACAGCTACTGAAGTAAAATTTACAGATCCAGTTCATTGGCTTACTAAGTAGTTTATCACTCCAAAAGAAAATGTTTTACATGAAGTATGACATTTTTACTTACAGAGAATCTATAGTATGTACCTTATCCATTGTAACATTTTCACTATACACATGACCATGGATGCATGCACTTAGAATGCTTCCTCCTATTTGTGAGTTCCTAACATAGCATAGTTTTTGGCAGGGCACTATGCCAGTCTTTACCTCCTTCAATCACATTACTAAAATTCTACTAAGACCAAATAATCTAATTTGGTCCTATTCAACTGACTTCCCCCTTTACTGTTAAGAGTCCAAGCATCAAGAAAGCGATGCAGGGGTTCTTGTTCACGAAGCCGAAGAATGAGCTTCACAAACACTCAAGGTAGGAGAACAAGGTACAGGCTTTTATTTAGAGATAAAGTGAAAGAACAGAGCTCCCCGTTCATGCCAGGAGGGGACAAGAGAGTCTGGGGTAGTGTGTTGTCTAGGGGTTTTATAGGCAGGTGAGGATATTTCGAGAACATGAAAAAAAGCTTAGGGGTGTGGACTTATTAGGTGGGCCTAGGATATTTACAAGTAACTTGATACAAGTAACTTCTCGCTCTGTTGATTTCTCCCTGAGATACCAGCATCTTGGTCTGCAGGGTATGAAACAAGACCACCTGCTCAGCCCCCAAGGTGGGCTGAGGTATTGTTTGCTAAAGAGTAAGTTAAGTGCAATCTTATCTTTAAGGTGGAATCCTTCTTGCCTTTTACTGTGTTCTGGCTGGGCTTGCATGCTGAATTAGTTTGCCCAGTTTGCAAAATCACTTCATCAGATCTGAAGGAGGAAAGACAGCACATAGGCCTGGGCCTTTTAGCATGTTAAAGTGAATCTTACACATGATTATAAATGATTAGCATAAAATAAACATGTGCTAGTCTTCTTTATCTGGGGAATATTAACTGATCTGACTGAAGAATGACTCAAGAGCTGAATGTTTAACACAGAGTTTTAGTAGGGGGTTTCCTTGCATGTAGTTACATTGCTCTGAGTGCAGATATCCTGCCTTGCTTTTTCCAGAGGCCCTCACCCTACTCTGACTACACCCACAGTCCCTGTCTCAAAAGCACCACTTTAAAGTTTTGACTTAGCTTTTCTTTGTTTTCCAAGTCAGTCAACTAACTAAGCAGGTCAACTTAATTGCAGACAACCAAGATGATGGCAATGCCTACATGAAGTTTAAGATCAGAAGAAAAGGATCTTGCATGAAATATTTGTCATTTCATAGTGAACGAAGTGTGTGCAGAAACCACAAAGTTTCTAAAGATATTAACCAGATTAGGAAACAGCTACAAGATGCATGAGTTGGATGCTTCCCTGTGTCTCAGGGGTAGAAAACTTTGTTAATTAAGAATTGAAAATCATAACTCTGGCCCTCACTTGGCTCAGAGGCTGAGTTCAAACTTTGATTCTAAAATAAATTCTGATTCTTGCTTCCAGTAGGAACAAGTGGGGTTTGGAAGTCATTAATAAGTGTATTTCCACCATGAAGAGGTGGGCAAGCTCCTTTTTAAGGTATAAAGAGGAGAGTGAGAAGTAGGGGATCTCCACCAAGGGGTAAAGATGAAGAGGGTGCAAGGTGAGATTAGGAGGAGAGAAGGGTTAAGTATCAAGATGGTTAAAACATTCAAACAGGGGATGTTTAAACAATAGAGGGAGTCATTGGTGGGAGATCCTCTTTTTACTTTCCAACTGGGCTCAGGTTGGGGGATGTAAATCCTAAAAACCGGCACGGCTACGCTTCTTTACCCATTCCCAGCTGGAAGCCTCCAGGCAGTTACACTGAAGGCAGGCGCCTCGGGAGCCACGCGTGCTGCCTGGCTCTTCACGTGACAGCTGGCCGGAAGCGAAGCCGTGCGCAGAACCGTTGCTCACGCACCTGTGTGGGTGAGAATAGTCGGTTAGCCACAGCCTCTGTGGTAAGCGCCTGGCGTTGACCTGTTGGCCACTGGTGGAAGCGTGGGTTATGGCACCGGTATCCCAGGCTCGCTGTCCTAAGGACACCCCGGGTACTCGGAGACGGCGACGCAGCTCATCGGCGAGCCCGCCATCCGCGCAGGACAGACGCTCTTCCTGGGGCGGCCGTGAGGGTCTCAGGCCAGCGTGGGGGAGATCGGGCGTCGGCCCTCCTTACCAGCCTAGCCCCTCCGGGCTCCGCAGCTATACATTCTCGTCCTCTTCTTCGGTCTACTATGGCGGATACCATTACCATCACCACCGTTATGCGGGTGACCAGCAGTGGGTGCATGACTACAAAGAGAAAGAGGAGAGCTGTTGGCAGAGGAGGCTGAAAGAGAGAGAAAGGATTGGGGAGTTGGGAGCTCCTGAGGTATGGGGGCTGTCTCCAAAGTTCCCTGAGCTGGATTCTGATGAACACGCCTCAGTGGAGGACATAGAGGTAAAGACTCAGAAGAGCAGCAGTTCAGATTTCAGCTCTGAAGACAAGAGGAAAAAGAAGGCCAGTTGTTCAAAAAACAAGAAGAAAAGAAGAAAAAAATCCAAAAGAAAACATAGGAAATATTCTGATAGTGACAGTAATTCAGACTCTGACACTAATTCTAGCTCTGTCAATGATAAAAAGAGAGCCAAAAAATACAAGAAGAAGAAAAAGAAACACAGAGCCAACAAACACAAGAAAAAGAATAAGAAGACTAAAAAAGAATCCATAGAGTCAAGATACAAGGATTCAGAAGGGGAGTTGCCAGAAGATACCGGGATTGAACAGTCAAAGATTGCAGATACCATGGATCTAATAGGCCCAGAAGCACCCATAATATACACCTCTCAAGATGAGAAACCTTTGAACTATGGCCATGCTCTGCTCCCAGGTGAAGGTGCAGCTATGGCAGAGTATGTAAAAGCAAGAAAACGAATCCCACGAAGAGGTGAAATTGGGCTGACAAGTGAAGAGATCGCTTCATTTGAATGTGCAGGTTATGTTATGAGCGGTAGCAGGCATCGCAGAATGGAGGCAGTACGACTGCGTAAAGAGAGCCAGATCTACAGTGCTGATGAGAAGAGAGCCCTTGCATCTTTTAACCAAGAGGAGAGACGTAAAAGGGAGAGTAAGATTCTAGCCAGTTTCCGAGAGATAGTGTATAGAAAGATAAAAGGGAAAGATGATATGTAAGGAATTTTTGTTCTACAGCAGGACTTTTAATAACAGTTTTATATGACCAAAATAGTATTAAAAGACTTTATGGTGCTACTGAACCTACTATATAAGAAAGTCCCTCAAGAGAAAGCTGCTTTCTGAGATCTCTTTAGCAATTTATTTTTTGTTACTTTAAACTTAAAAATATGTGCACATGGTCTAAAAAATATTCAAACATTGCAGGACAGTTAGTAACATGTGAGTCTTTCATCCTAGTCCCTTATCCATCTTCTCAGAGAAATCTTTTTGTTGTCTTCTGTATCTATACGTACATAAGCATATATATTGCAGGATGAAGGTTGGAGCTATTAACCTGAAGGGTTTTTTTTCCTGTTGCCCTGACTTTTGTCTCCCTTGAAAGGCTTCATTGCCTCAAGGAGCCATTCATTTTCTCCAGGGAGGACCAGAAGAACGCCCAAAAGAACAAAGAATTCAATTGAGAGTATACTTCTGGTTGTGGTTAACAGATTGAATTAAAAAATAGAGATTTACTGGCTCATGTAACCGAAAAATCTAGCAGAAGGGCGTGTTTCCTGCATGGCTTTGTAGGACTTCAACTTCTTTCTTCTCCCTGGGTCATTTTCCTCCTCAGGCTGGTTTTCCTTAAATAAAAAAAAGGCTACCAAAGCTTCTGAGTTGGGCTATATATTTCCTCATCTACCTCTAAAGAGAAAAAAAACATTTCATCTTGGCATTCCAAACAAGAATCCTGAAGTTCACCCTAACTTGATTAGCTTAGGTCACATGGCCACCCTCAAAAAAGGTGCTGTTGCTAGGGAAATAGAATGGTCTACCCCTGGAGTTGTAGTTATGATCAGTTTATGGGCTACATGGGGAAGGAATAGATACCTGAATGAAAATCAGGGTAATGTTGGGAAGGGGGTTAGGCAACCAACAAATGCGCACTGCAGTTTTGAATGATTTTTAAAAAATAGATAGTACATGTGATGAAAGCCAAACTTTCCTTAAATAAAATATTGTTTTGGCTTTGATTAATAAAAGGCAAATAATCTGATTGAAAGAGGCATAAGGTTTTTCCATGAAAATAAATGTAAAAGAGGAAAGATGAAGATTCCAGGGTGCCTGAGTCTTCCAAAGAGTAGACTGGCTCCCACTTAGACTAGGAAAAGAAAGAAAAGATGAGAAGGTAAAAAGGAGGCAGCTGGTAGAGTTCATGGACAGGAGACCAGATTAGGAGGGACCACATGGAAAGAGCACTGAGAGCCTGGCTAGCACCTGTGCTGAAGAAGACTTTAGAGTGAGCCCCATTCAAGGTCTACAATAAAACCTTTATTGTCATCCAGTTGTATATCCCAGAACCCCAAGACTTCATTTCAATACTAGTCAAACAATCTCATTTGAATAACCCCCTTTTTAAGACTCAAGACCCTAGTAAGTTCTAGGGCTGAAGATGAAAAAGTGGGGTTCTAGAATATCACAGGAAATGTGATGTGGAAGGGCACCTTCACCTCAGTATATGACTTGATTAGCATTCAACCACACTAGATTGAGATCATCCCCAAAGAAGGTTGAGGAACACTGGTGAAAGTTAGTGTTACATATGCATATTTCCATTTTCAGAAGCAAACCATACCACACTATATGCATAACCTATACCTTGCTTTTTTCACTTAACATTATATTGTGGAGATGTATTTTACATTAATGCATATAATCTTTTTAATGACCTTATAGTATTCTATTGAATGGAAGTACCATATTTCCAGAATGTTTAAGATGTTTCCTGTATTTTGCAATTACACAGTAGTGAAAAATCTTTGTGGATGTGTGAAAGTATTATCTGTAACATATTCATCTAGAAATAGAATTACTGGGCCAAAAAGAACTCTTTGGGTTATCTAAAAATGACCACCTAGAAGTATAATTATTGGATCAAAGGGAAAATATTTCTTAGGTGCCTAAATATTTATTAGGTACTAAGCATGATGGCAGGTACTGGGGATAAACCAAAGTACAAGTTAGGCTGGATCCCTGCCATCATAAAATTTTACATTCTCCTGGAGGTACACATCTTAAAAAGTTAATAAATACTTATAAACTGAAGCATGCTATGAAGAAAATAAAGGGCTAGAGACAGTAATACGGTGGTGGCATTTAATGTTGCATTTAATCTCTCTGTACTTTAAACCTTTGGATCTTTGCCAATCTGATACATGAAAAGTGGCATTTCATTTTTTCATTTAAGAGTAAGGTTGGGCAGCATATATGTATAAACATATATATATATATAATATATGAATCTTTTGTAATTCTTTGTGTGTGTGAACTACCCACATTAGAACCTTTGTCCATTTTCCTAGTGGGTTGGTCTTTTTTTAATTGATCATAAGAATTCTTCACAAAATAAATTGTGGATAAAATGAGAGTTCCTGTGGCCAGGATTTTCTCCTGGCCCTGGTTGATTAGCTCACTGCACACGTGTGGGTAATACATGGCTGTTGACTCTATATAAAGAGCTCTGCCCAGTGCTCTGTGTGCCACACGGTGGCACAGCTGCAAGGCTGCAGGAGATCAGAGCAGAGGCTGGAGGGGTGGCAGCGCCAAGGACAGAGGCCCAGAGGACGGCTGTGCAGGCAGAGCGGCCCAGAGGATGGCTGTGTGGAATGACTGTGCAGAGGCCCAGAGGACGGCTGTGCAGACAGCCAGCCCAGAGGCAGACTGGCTTGCTGCATGCAGACCCACTCTGAGTGAACAAGATTTTAGTGACTGACCTGCCACCTGTAAATAAAGGTGGGTATAACCCTTTCACCCCAAGAACATTTTGCTGTCAAATTTCTTTGATCACATTGAATCCAGAGTGAACTTGCCCAGGGCTGAAACGCATTGGCAAGACAAAATTATCTCTTTATCACACATCTTGCTGATATTTTCCCCTTTACTTGCCCTTTGAATTGCTTTTCTGGATGTGATTGATCATAATGCCATTTAAGGCCTAAAAAGATTCCATAACACTAGCCAAACAAATACCTTTGTCTTTCTTACTTTAGAAAAAGATACAGCTGAGAAGCTGTGGCTTCCAAGTAAGCCAAGGTAAAAATCTGCTTTATCAAAGTAATACAATATACAAAACACAACAAATAGTATGTGTAATGCTGTCGTGCCAATGGGTTTAAGCTCTGGGCAAGTTCACTATGGATTTAATGTGACCACAGAAATGACAGTAGAACATTTTTGGGACAAAAGGGTTTATACCCAACTTTATTTCCATGGTGGCAGGTCAATCACTAGAATCCTGTCCACTCAGAGCGAGGCTGCATGCAGCAAGCCAGTCTCTGTCTCTGGGCCTCTCTTCCAGCCCAGCCGTCCTCTGGGCCTCTTGGCCTGCAGAGCTACCCCAGTCCCTATCCTTTGCACTACCATCACTCCAGCCTCTGCAGGGCTCTTTATATAAAGTCAATAACGATGCATTGCCCACACGTGTGTAGTGAGCCAGCCAACCAGGGCCAGGTGAGAAACCTGGCCAAAGGAACCTTCAAATTATCCACAAATGGCTACAGCACAGTTCTCATGAAAGGATTTTGTGTGGTCAGTATATACATACATATTTTTTTTATATAATTTATTTTGGTATAATTAATTTACAATTACATGTGCAATATTATGGTTATTAAACTACCCTTCATCAGGTACCCCCATCAACCCCATTACAGTCACTGTCCATCTGCATAGTGAGATGCTATAAAATCACTACTTGTCTTCTCTGAGTTGTACAGACCTACCGATGCCCCCCCAACATTACGTCTGCTAATCATAATGCCCCTTTTCCCCTCTTATCCCTACCTTCCCACCAATCTTCCCCAGTCCCTTTCCCTTTGGTAACTATTAGTACGTTCTTGAGTTCTGTGATTCTGCTGCTGTTTTGTACCTTCAGTTTTTTTTTCTTTGTTCTTATACTGCACATATGAGTGAAATCATTTGATACTTGTCTTTTTTGGCTTGGCTTATTTTACTGAACATAACACCCTCTAGCGCCATCCATGTTGTTGCAAATGGTAGGATTTGTTTTCTTCTTATGGCTGAATAATATTCCATTGTGTATATGTACCACATCTTCTTTATCCATTCATCTACTGATGGACACTTAGGTTGCTTCCATTTCTTGGCTATTGTAAATAGTGCTGCGATAAACAAAGGGGTGCATATGTCTTTTTCAAATTGGGCTGTTGCAGTCTTAGGGTAAATTCCTAGGAGTAGAATTCCTGGGTCAAATGGTATTTCTATTTTGAGATTTTTGAAGAACCTCCATACTGCTTTCCACTATGGTTGAACTAATTTGCATTCCCACCAGCAGTGTAGGAGGGTTCCCTTTTCTCCACATCCTCACCAACATTTGTTGTTGTTTGTGTTTTGGATGTTGGCCATCCTCACTGGTGTGAGGTGATATCTCATTGTGGTTTTAATCTGCATTTCTCTGATGATTAGCGAGGTGGAGCAGCTTTTCATGTGCCTGTTGGCCATCTGAATTTCTTCTTTAGAGAAGTGTCTATTCATGTCCTCTGCCCATTTCTTAATTGGATTATTTGCTTTTTGTTTGTTAAGCTGCGTGAGTTCTTTATATATTTTGGATGTCAACCCTTTATCAGACACGTCATTTATGAATATATTCTCCCATACTGTAGGATATCTTTTTGTTCTACTGATGGTGTCCTTTGCTGTACAGAAGCTTTTCAGCTTCATATAGTCCCACTTGTTCATTTTTGCTTTTGTTTCCCTTGCCTGGGAAGATATGTTCATGAAGAAGTCTCTCATGTTTATGTCCAAGAGATTTTGCCTATGTTTTTTTCTAAGAGTTTTATGGTTTCATGACTTACATTCAGGTCTTTGATCCACCTGGGGTTTACCTTTGTGTATGGGACTAGACAGTAATCCAGTTTCATTCTCTTACATGTAGCTGTCCAGTTTTTCCAACACCAGCTGCTGAAGAGGCTGTCATCTCCCCATTGTATATCCAAGGCTCCTTTAGCAAATATCAATTGACTGTATATGTTTGGGTTAATGTTGGATTTTCTATTCTGTTCCACTGGTCTGTGCGTCTGTTTTTGTGCCAATACCATATTGTCTTGATTACTGTGGCTTTGTAGTAGAGCTTGAAGTCAGGGAGTATAATTCCCCTTTTTTATACCTCGTTCTCAGGATTGCTTTGGCTATTCGGGGTCTTTTGTGGTTCCATATGAATTTTAGAATTATTTGTTCCAGTTCATTGAAGAAAGCTGTTGGTAGTTTGATAGGGATTGCGTTGAATCTGTAGATTGCTTTAGGTAGTATAGCCATTTTGACAATATTTATTCTTCCTAGCCAAGAGCATAAGATGCATTTCCATTTGTTAGTGTCCTCTTTAATCTCTCTTAGGAGTGTCTTGTAGTTTTCAGAGTAGAGGTCTTTCACTTCCTTCGTCAGGTTTATTCCTAGTTATTTTATTCTTTTTGATGCAGTTGTGAATGGAATTGTTTTTCTGATTCCTCTTTCTGTTAGTTCATCATTAGTGTATAAGAAAGCAACAGATTTCTGTGTGTTAATTTTGTATCCTGCAACTTTGCTGAATTCAGATATTAGTTCTAGTAGTTTTGGAGTGGAATCTAGGATTTTTTATGTACAGTATCATGTCATCTGCAAATAGTGATAATTTGACTTTTTCTTTACCAATCTGGATGCCTTGTATTTCTTTGTTTTGTCTGATTGCTGTGGCTAGGACCTCCAGTACTATGTTAAATAACAGTGGAGAGAGTGGGTATCGCTGCCTTCTTCCCGATCTTAGGTGAAAAGCTTTCAGCTTCTTGCTGTTAAGTATGATGTTAGCTGTGGGTTTGTCATATATGGCCTTTATGATGTTGAGGTACTTGCCGTCTATACCCATTTTGTTGAGAGTTTTAATCATGAATGGTTGCTGCACTTTGTCAAATGCCTTTTCAGCATCTATGGAGATGATCATGTGGTTTTTGTTTTTCTTTTTGTTGATGTGGTGGATGATGTTGATGGATTTTTGAATGTTGTTCCATCCTTGCATCCCTGGGATGAATCCTACTTGATCATGGTGTATGATCCTCTTGATGTATTTTTGAATTCAGTTTGCTAATATTTTGTTGAGTATTTTTGCATCTACGTTCATCAGGGATATTGGTCTGTAATTTTCTTTTTTGGTGAGGTCTTTGCCTGGTTTTGGTATTAGAGTGATGCTGGCTTCATAGAATGAATTTGGAAGTATTCCCTCCTCTTCTATTTTTTGGAAAACTTTAAGGAGAATGGGTGTTATTTCTTCCCTATATGCCTGGTAGAATTCAGAGGTGAATCCATCAGGTCTGGGGGTTTTGTTCTTGGATAGTTTTTCGATAACTGATTCAATTTCGTTGCTGGTGATTGGTGTGTTTAGTTTTTCTGTTTCTTGCTTGGTCGGTCTTGGGAGGTTGTATTTTTCTAAGAAGTTGTCTATTTCTTCTATGTTTTCCAGCTTGTTAGCATATACATTCTTATAATACTCTCTTATAATTCTTTGTATTTCTGTGGGGTCCATCGTTATTTTTTCCTTTCTCATTTCTGATTCAGTTTATGTGTGTAGATTCTCTTTTTCTCTTAATGAGTCCTGCTAGGGGTTTATCTATTTCAATTATTGTTTCAAAAATCCAGCTCTTGGTTTCATTGATTTTTTCTATTGTTTTATTCTTCTCAATTTTATTTATTTCTTCTCTGATCTTTATTATGTCCCTCCTTCTGGTGACTTTGGACCTCATTTGTTCTTCTTTTTCCAATTTCAGTAATTGTGCCTTTAGACTATTCATTTGGGAATGTTCTTCCTTCTTTAAATAGGCGTGGATTGCAATATACTTTCCTCTTAGAACTGCCTTTGCTACGTCCCACAAAAGTTGTGGCTTTGTGTTGTTTTTGTCATTAGTCTCCATATATTCTTTGATATCTGTTTTGATTTGGTCGTTAACCCATTGATTAATTAGGAGAATGTTGTTAAGTCTCCATGTATTTGTGAGCCTTTTTGATTTTTTTCTAAAATTTATTTCTAGTTTTATACCTTTGTGATCTGAGAAGTTGGTTGGTAGGATGACAATATTTTTGAATTTAATTAGGTTCTTTTTGTGACCTAGTATGTGGTCTATTCTGGAAAATGTTCCATGTGCACTTGATAAGAATGTGTATCCTTTTGCTTTTGGGTGCAGACTTCTGTAGATGTCTGTTAGGTCCATCTGTTCTAGTGTGTTGTTCAGTGCCTCTATGTCGTTACTTATTTTCTGTCTGGTTGATTTGTCCTTTGGAGTGAGTGGTGTGTTCAAGTCTCCTAAAATGAATGCACTGCTGTCTATTTCCTCTTTTAATTCTGTTAATATTTGTTTTACATATGCTGGCACTCCTGTGTTGGGTGAATATATATTTATAATACTTATATCTTCTTGTTGGACTGACCCCTTTATCATTATGTAATGTCGTTCTTTATCTCTTGCTACTTTCTTCGTTTTGAAGTCTATTTTGTCTGATACAAGTACTGCAACACCTGCTTTTTTCTCTTTGTTGTTTGCAGGAAATATCTTTTTCCATCTCTTCACTTTTAGTCTGCGTATATCTTTGGGTTTGAGGTGAGTCTTTTGTAAGCAGCATATACATGGGTCTTGCTTTTTCATCCATTCTGCTACTCTGTGTCTTTTGATTGGTGCATTCAGTCCATTTACATTTAGGGTGATTATCGATAGATATGTACTTATTGCCGTTGCTGGCTTTAGATTCGTGGTTTCCAAAGGTTCAAGGGTTGCTTCTTTACTATCTAACAATGTAACTTAACTTTATTGTTAAGTTATTGTAAACACCATCTGATGTTTCTTTATTTCTCTCCCTTCTTATTCTTCCTCCTCCATTCTTTCTATACTAGGTGTTTTATTCTTTGCCTTTAGTTAGTATTTGGATGGTCTGCTTTCTTTGCTGTGATTTTATTTTCTCTGGTGACATTTTTTAGCCTTAGGGTGCTTCCCTCTAAAGCAGTCTGTTTGAGATATCCTGTAGTGGTGGTTTATGAGAGGCAAACTCTCTCAACTTTCGTTTGTCTGGAAATTGTTTAATCCCTCCGTCATATTAAATGATAATCGTGCTGGATACAGTATTCTTGGTTCAAGGCCCTTCTGTTTCATAACGTTAAATATATCATGCCATTCTCTTCTGGCCTGTAAGGTTTCTGTTGAGAAATCTGATGATAGTCTGATGGGTTTTCCTTTGTAGGTGATCTTTTTTCTCTCTCTTGCTGCCTTTAATACTCTGTCTTTATCTTTTATCTTTGCCATCTTAATTATGTGTCTTGGTGTTGTCTTCCATGGGTCCCTTGTTTTGGGAGATCTGTGGGCTTCTGTGGACTGCGAGACTATTTTCTTCCCCAGCGAGGGAAAGTTTTCAGCAATTATTTCTTCAAAGATACTTTTTATCCCTTTTTCTGTCTCTTCTTCCTCTGGTACTCTTATAATGCGAATATTGTTCCATTTGGATTGGTCACACAGTTCTCCTAATATCCTTTCATTCCAAGAAATCCTTTTATCTCTCTCTGTCTCAGCTTCTTGTATTCCTGTTCTCTGATTTCTATTCCATTAACAGTCTCTTGCATCTCATCCACTCTGCTGTTAAGCCCGTCAATCGCTTGTCTGATTTCTGCATTGTCTTTCCTCACTTCTCTCACTTCCTCCTTCAGCTCTTGCACATTTCTCTGTAGGTCCATCAGCATGGTTATAACTTTTATTCTGAATTCTTTTTCAGGAAGACTGTGCATTTCCATCCCTTCAGGCTCCCTGTCTGGGGTAGTCTGGTTGATTTTAGTCTGGACCATATTCCTCTGTCTTTTCATGGCTATGGAGTTGGTTGTTGGTAGTTGCCATGTATGTCAGCTGGGCTCTTTAAGACCGCCTCTTGGGGTGCTGAGTCCGCTCGAGGGTAGCTGCATGCTGTGTGCTTTCCTGTGTATTCTGGTCTTTCTTTTGGA
>JAVSCE010021353.1:0-117738 GCA_032199065.1 Smutsia gigantea
AAATTCATTTTCTTATAGTTCTGGAGGTCAGAAGTTTGCACTGGCTCTCACTGGGCTAAAATGGAGATGTCCCTTCAGCAAGCCTGCGTCTTCAGCTTCTGATGCCTCCAGACATCTCTCGGCATGTTGGCTGCATCACTCCAGCTCTGCCTCTATCTTCACAGGGACTTCTGCCCTCTTCTCCTCTCTTTAATAAGCTTAAAATCTTCTCCTCTTCTGCCTTTTATAGAGACACTTGTCATTGGATTTAGGGTCCACCCAGATAAACTAAGATGATCTCATCCTAGATGCTTCATAACATCTGCAAAGACCCTTTTTTTCAAATAAGGTCACATTCACAGCTTCTGGGGGTTAGGACATGGACATATCTTTTGAGGGGCCAGCATGCAAGCTACTACTCTGATCATTCCATATCAAAACATGGAGGAGAGCCTTGTTCTTTTACACAACTACATAGTATTTCACAGTAAGATCATGCTTAAACAAGTGTCCTATTTGTAGATAGATTGTTCTATTGCTTTTCTTTTCAACTGTCAAAATATTTTGAAGTGTCCCATGAAATTTCATGGGGTTGTAAACCTTAAGAAAAAGAAGGGATAATTTAGACTGGAGTGTGGGATTCTGCTGGGGGTAGAATTAAGCAAAGGAGCCTGAAAGAAGACAGCATGCCTGTGGCGGTTAAACTTGGACATTGTCTCTCCATGGAGGAGTTACTGAAATCCAGCTGAAATATTTCAGCAGGATTCTCTTCAGGCTTGTGAGGGGACCTGGGGTCCTTCTCTGATCAGGGACTAGGACAGAACCCTTGTTGGCCCTTCCCTGCCACTCCACCGCTTCAGGAGGCAGTAAGCTTGCTTAAACAGTGAGGTCATATTTACAGAGTGCTTGAGGATCCTTGGAGAAAGGTGTGCTAGAGCTCAGGAGCAGCCCTTTCTCCTCCTGGAAGAGCAAATGTCCTGGAACCTGTGTACTGTTTAACCGAGCGCTTGCCAGCATGAAAAATGGACTGCCCAGACCCACACCAGCTGTAGCTGTGTGGCAGCTCTTGGTCAAATCACCCTTCTTGGGTGATGTCAGGTCCTGAGTTATATGTCCATTATCTTCATTTCCCTACATATGTACAAGGGAGAATGTGGCATTCGGAGTTATCGTCGGGTTCATCTACCCACTTCCCTTCCCCCTCAACACACACACCTTTGAAAGAAATCACGTCAGGTAAACTTGGGCTATTGTGTTTCTTAGGTAAGGCTTTTAGATAAAGACCTGAGGTGAGACTCAGCCTGCTTCCAGCCAAGAGGCAGTTTGTACAGATTATGTTACACAAAGACACAATTCAGGTAGGGCTCCAAACAAGGGCATATTGTATCACTGTCACTTTGAGAGTCTTGTTAATGGTTTACCTGCACCGTGTCCTCCAATTTAAGCACATACATCCCATGTGATGGGAGCAGCTTGAGGACTTGTGTGACCATCTGTGCAGACTTATGCATTGGAGGGGGACCCTAAAACCTAAAAGGGCAAAGCGTCTCCCTGTCCTCCCTGAGAGCGCACGTCCTTCTCCCACTGTTTGCCCTTTCGCCTTGGAGCCATTGCTGGCTTCTCATGTGACTCCAAGCCCTCAGGGCCCTCCGCAGGCCTCAGGCCTAGCCAGGATCACGAGGCCTGAGAGGTGGGGCAGTGGGCACCCCATGCCTGACCCTGCAGAGCAGCAGGCAGCACCCTCTCCCACCCCCAGAGGAAGTAACTGCTTCCCTGCCTGTTGGGTGTGACTTTCTTGCTTTCTGAGAGCTGGGGTGCCCTGTTGTATGTTCTCTGCACTCGATAAGACAATCAGCTAATGAAATAACACAACATCCAATTTTCCATGCTGCCCTCAGGAGGTTATAAGCAATCTGCTTTCTAAACAGAGCAGGGAGCAATCCTCTCATCTTTCTGTCATATCATGGAATGCTTAATAGGGCAAATGCTAACGCCGTGCAAACCGACCTTCAGTGAGTGCTCACTGTGTCTGGCCCAGGGCCAGCGCCCAATCTTTGTGGGACTGTGCCTATCGGTCCCGACAAGAACCTCAGGAGGTAGGCACTATGGTGGGCACCATTTATGCAGATGAGGAAGCTTCAAGTACACAGTGGGACAAGAAACCTGGCCAAGATCACATCCTGATAAGGGGCAGCTTCAGGGCTAGTGCTCATGGGAGGATGACCTCATCGCAAATGCCTGTTCTGTTGTCATTGGCTCAGCCTAGTCCTGTTTGGGACACACTGACGAGGGCCAGGATCGGGGAAAGGAGGGCAGTATGAATGGGGTGTGAGGAGCCACTCCCCTGATTAAGTCCAGAAGGAAGCATGATGCAAGACCTCCCCACAGGCTCCGTCCCATGAGGCAGGACAGCTAGGCAAGGTAGGGGTGAGCAGTGATCTTCTCTTTGTAAACAGGCCATTACAACTGAGGATGGCCTTTTCTTTATCACAGTCCCCACCCCTGGAGTGGATATGAAAAGACAGTAAATGCCCTGTGTCAATTTTGAGGACGCTCCGAGACCTTCTCTTCTTGGAGCCATGCTGCCCTGTTCTCTCAAAGGTCAGTCATATCAAAAGTATCGGCCTGGACCTGAGTGTGAAGAGATATGGTCCTAATGAAGGCTTGTCAATTATTTATGCTAGGCCTCCAGGGGGACTCCCAGTGCCTGTCCTGTAATCATTTATCTCCTTGGAATTTTATGCACTCATTTATTGTGGATTTTATCCAATCATTTATTGTGGCATTGACTGGCACCATCAGTAGTTAGCCAAGTGCTTATCTAATCTGTTCCTTGGCTCAGAACTAGGGAAACTACATATGGGTAGAAGAGCCTACACGGTGTGGGTGAGGGAGGGCTGGGAGAGTCCCCTATCCCTAAATACTTTATCACTCCTTGGAGCCCTGAGGCTCCTAGCATCTCACCATTAGCTTCCAGGCTTGGCTTAAATATTTTCCCTTCCAGGCCCTTGCATCAGTTCAGACTGAGTTGGGCTATATATATGGAAAGCCAACTTTAGTGGTTTGATCAAGTGCTTTATTTTTCTCCTGTAGCAAGAAGTTTGGAGCCAGAGAGTCCAGCTCAGTGCACCAGCTGGAGGAAATGGCCCGGCACTCATGCCCCGATCTAGCCTCCTGCTCACCTGCTTTCTGTGCGTGGCTTTTGTCTTCTTATTTGTAAAATGCCAGCTGCTTCTCTGCCACCCTTGACATCCGCATTCCAGGTGAGAGGAGGAGAAAGGACAAGAGGAACGGGGCTCAGGGCCGGCTGTGTCTGTCTGCTCTCAGCAGGCAAGCAATGCCCTTCCCCAAGCCTCCCCCATAGACTTCCTGTTCCATCTCATACCCACCTCTGGCTGGGAGGAAGTTGAGGGAGTCGATATTTTTAACTGGGCACATGGCTTCCTTGGACAAGGCTGGGAGTCCTTTTGGTGAGGACTCTGAAGTAGGGAACTAGCAAGGTCTTTCATACCACCTCTTGAACAGGAATATGTTTTGAAAAGTTAGCATATTAAGTCAGTAATACTATAGTAAAAATTGGTGTGCAGTAGGCAGATATTCTTTTGCCTCCATTCAAGGAACCAAAGGCCACATAAGGACACTGGACTCTTTGTAGAGTGGGGGTTGTTGCAAGGAAACAATTTAGGGACAGAGGGCTAAAACTTGCTTCTCTTCACAAATGTGCTTAGAGTGGGCCTTGCCTCTGAGATCTGGTTAAGCTTCATCCAGCCCAGGTTTCTGAGCCTCAGCACTAGTGACATTTTGGACTTGGCGACTCTTGGATGTGAGGCTGTCCTGCCCAGTGGAGATATTTATCCTGGCCTCTGCCCACTACATGCCAGTAACACTGCCCCCTACCCCCGGCGGTGATAACCCAAACTATCCCAGACATTGCCAAATTGCCCCTGGTTAAGAATCACTCATCTGGTCTATTCCATACCACAAAAACCTGCTGACAGAGCTCATCTTTTTCCTCATTTTGAAATGAGTGTGGCCTTGACCTGTTCCCCCAACAGTGGACCCAAGCCAAGTAGGGCAGCAGCTGGAGTGCCTCCCGCAATGTTTGTCCTGCACGTCTGCACGGCAGCCGGCCTGGGCTCCTTCTGCTCGGCCAGCATGGCACCTGCAGGGCAGTCTTCTCAGCCCCTTGTATTCAAAACCCAGCACCCCACGGCCAGAACTCGGGGCTATCAGATTTATATAAACACAGGACACCTAGTTCAATTTAAATTTCAGGTAAACAACAAATTGCTTTTCAGTATAAGCATGTCGCATACAGCCCTAAGTGGGAGGAATGGGTCTGCATTTTCAGTGTGGATGATTCCTGGGGTCAGCTTTTGCCGCAGGCCAGACTACATGGCAGTGAGCACAGCCACTTCCTGCTGCTGTCACCGAGCATGCTGGTGGCCCAAAGCTCTGACGGAAAAGGGTCAGGCATAGTCTGCACCCTGACCTTGAACCGCAGGTGGAGCCGAGCAACGTTACCAGGCACTCAGATTGCAAAGCTTATTTCTGCACCTTCAGATCTTGAAAACATGGAGGCCCGTCCGTTTTCCGTGAGTGAGAGATCCTCTGGCTGCATTCTGCTCCCCTTGTTCTCTGTGTCTGGGAGGCACACAGAGAGCTCCCTGGACCAGGGGCGGGACTGTGTCACCAGAGAAAACCCCCTTAGCCCCCTGCTTCTCAGGGCCTTGCTGCCAGCAACGGAAAACAAGGGCACGCTCTCCTCTTCAATTGGAAGCGCTGAAACTCTGAAAAGTGCTTCTGAAAGAGTGTCCCTGGACAACCAGCCTCGCCGGGATGCTGCGGGGAAGTGCCTGTGACGCCCTGTGCGCACCAGGGGCTGTTTTGGAGAGCCCACATACACGTTAGCATATTAAAATCTGGGGAGATCCTGAATAAGGGAATCCTGTTTGACTTGATCTAAACCAGTTTCCCAAAATTACCTGATAGTCTTTTGCCTAGGAACTATTACCAGAACATACTTGTGCTTTTAATGCCAATGTGGATAGCCTGCACAATAACAGACAATCTACAAATATTTATTATGCATGTATATGGTGCCGAGCCAAGTGCTTGCCCTATAGAAGTTTATCCTTCTCTTTGTAGTTCTTAAATCTGTTGCAAATATTTAACTAACTAAAATTATTTGTTTAGTGTCTGGCTTCCCAATAAAAGTTCCATGGGGACAGGGATGATGCCCCTCTTATTCCCTATCCTACAGCCAGCCCCTAACAGTTTCTGGCCCATTGTAGATGCTCAATAAATATTAGTTGAATAAATAGAGAAAAATACTGTCTTTCCTCTGAGAACGTCTAAAACAATGAATGGTTCCCATGACACTGTAAAGCAGAATCATGGGAGGACCTTTCTAAAATACAGGGGTCTGGTTCCTACCACTGGCAATGATATAAAAGATTGGGAGCTAGTGCTCTACAAACAAAGCTGAGGGTTGAGGCAATGCCCCTGACTCTCCAGGAAACACACATATACACACACCACTTTGGATTAGACGTAGAGTTCTTTATTTTGTCCATCAAGGCCAGCAAGTCTGAGCCTAGGTTGTGCTCCTAAGAGGCCTCAGGAGAAAAGCCACTTGACCTGGACGCTAGGTGTTCACCAGAGGGCAACACTCTTTTCAAGGGCCAAAAATAAAACATGTTTAAAGCAAAAACAAAAACTCAAACTCCTGGAACGTGTTGGTGAGATGGAGTAGGCAACCCACCCATTTCCGGAAGGCAGTTACCTAACTCCTCTTCTTGAAGCACACCTGCGCTCCAACATTAAAGTTTGGTTCTAACCTCCCTCTTCCTCCCATAAACTCTTCACCCCTTACACGTTCTCCTCTCGGGGGTGCTTGAAATAATTGTCCAGCATGCACTTTTAGTCCTTGGCTTTCCTTGAGACTGAACAAATGTTCCAGCCCCCAGTAGTTTTTTTGGCTTCCCTGAGTCTTATCTCCTATCATCACCCCTTAATTTAATTGGGGACAAACCGTCAGCCTGAGGAAGCCTCTCTAGGGAAGCCTTTCTAGATACACACACACAGCACCATAGAATGTCCACTTACATGAAGTTATTATAAAAGCTGAGTTTTTTTATTTCTGTACAGTGCTTTGGACATGGACTTAAGTCTAAATATAACTGCATCTCCTATCTGGAATCCTAGACATCTGACCTCATTTAGTGTATCAGGATCTGGCTTGCTGTATATATATATATATATATATGGTGCCTGACAACATACTTCTCAGGGATTTAAGGTATCTTTCTGCACCGAATTTTAGTGATGATGTATAACTTCCTTTTTTACTGATGTGTGTATGCTGTTATGCAAGTATCCATTCATCAATTTACTGAAACACGATGAATTAGCATCATAACTTGGCTTCTGAGTCCTTAGGTCCTCAATAGCCCTCTTCCTTAGAAAGGGCTAATTTTCGGTTATACCTGCCTTTCTTCTACAATTACCAAAAAAAGGAATAGAAAAATTAAATAGATCTGAATCATTGTTAAAAAGCCAGCATTTACAAAATTCAAAGTCATAGGACTAGCCGTAGCTTCAGTGAATAATGTATGTAATATCGGACTTACAGAATTGGAGCAGGAGTTTGACGTGAACTAAACGATTTTATCCGTTCAGCATGTTTTGTTCCATTAAGCTGCCCTTATTCTGTTAAACATGAAAACAATTCCAGTAGTTGTTTTGTGGGGATATTTCTTCTACTTCTTTTTCATGTTAATGCAGACTCCCTCTCAGAATGTCGCGGGCCCTGTCTCTGGCCCCCCTGAGAGGCTCCCTCAGGTCCACAGCGTCCTCTGATGTCCACCACAGCACACTGGTGTCATCATGGCATTGTCTGCCTGTCTCCCGTGATTGACTGGCAGCCCCCTGAGGATAAGGGGCACCTTGTTTAGGATTGAGAAGTCCTCTTCAGCTGTTCTGGATAAGACCTGCCCTGCTGGCTAACAGGGGGCAGTGCCAACCCGACATTGACCTCCAAACTCTTCTCTCCAGGCTGACTTCTGGGGAATATCAGTCCCAGAGGAATCTACTGGCCACTGTAAGGAAGTGTTAGCTTTGAATTCTTCAAAGTATTTTAGAATGAAAGAATCTGTGTAGCATAGTAAGCCCTAAAATAGGGTAAGCATTTTCCTATGCCAAGTTTCGTTGATTTCTGCTCTTTATATTTCCTGCCACTTCTTGCTTTGGGTTTACTTTTTCTCTTCCTTTTCTAGTTTCTTAAGGTGGAAGCTTCGATAACCAACTCAAAAACTTTCTCTTTTTCTAATATGAACATCCAGTGCTCTAACTTTCCCTCTAAGTACTACTTTAACTGTATCCCACAGATTTTAATATATTTTGTTTTTATTTTCATTGTGTTAAAGGATTTTTAATTTCCCTTGAGAATTTCTCTTGGAGTAATTGAGAAGTGCATTGCTTAACTTCCAAATATTGCAGATTTTCCAGGTATCTTTCTGTTATTCACCTCTGGCTTGATTATATTATGGTCAGAGAACATACTTGTTATAATTTTCTAGTCTTTCTAATTCATTAAGGTTTGTTTTATAGCCTGAAATACAGGCTTTCCTGATGAACAGTCTCTGTCCACTTGGAAAGAATATGTGTTTTATTGTTGTTAAGTGGAGTATTCTGTAGATGTCCATTAGGTCAAGTTAGTTGATAATATTTTCCAGGTCTTTATTCTTACTGATTTTCTGTCTGCTTTTGTATTAATAACTGAGAGAAGAGTGTTGAAGTTTCCACATATAATGATCAAACTCTCTGTCTTATACAAATATTTTCGATGCTCTGGTGTTAAGTGCATTCATATTTAGAATTGTTATCTTTCTGGGTAACTAACCTCTTTATCATTATGCAAGGTTCCTTTTTATCCCGGAGGTAAGAGGGCTTTTTCCTCACCGCAGCTGTAATAGGCTGTCAGTGTTTGAGGTCCCCTCCTCCCCCAGAGCAGTTGAAAGTTTTGGTTCTACAGCAGATGTGCTGGGGAAGAATCTGGACAACACTTCCTTGTAGTGGCTGCCCTTTCCCTCTGCCGGCCTGTGCTCCCAGGATGCTGTCCCATGGCTCTCCCCTGGCTTTTCTGTGAGTGTCTTCTAAGTTCATCAGAGAAGAACCTGCACAAATTCACCATCTATGTGTGGGCCCAGGATCCTGTACTGTCTCGTCTGCCTGCACTTGGCCACTGCCAATACATCACTGTAGTTTTAGCTGTATCCTTCTTCCTAGGGGGTGTCCAGCTGCCTCAGCCCCAGGTCAGGCAGTACTCACATCTATTCTCTGCTTGCAGTCATCTGTCTTCTTTAGATTTGGCTAGTTAGTGTTAGTCGGTTAGTTGGTTAGTTGACTGCACCGTGACCTCAGCTCTCTGATATATTTATATGAAGTTGTGACCATGCAAGTCTTCCTCTTTATTGTTTAAGAATAAAAGAGAAACTCTTTTCAGCTTTCTATATGCCATGTATAAACAGAAAATATGGATTATCATTTATTGAAAAACCCCTCCTTTCCAAAAAGGAATCTGAAGTGGTGATTCTGAGAATATCTTTCTGGAACACAGTCCAGTATAAATCTGTTTCCTCGCTCTTAATACTGGAGCCAAGCTTTCTGAAGGGAAGGAAGGAAGAAAGGATAAAATGGCTAGGAAGATAACTCCCTGCTTAACCTTTTCTTCTCTCCTTGATAGGGGTTGAATGGGATACATCAGTATTTCTCTCAGACTCCAAGTACAATAGGTTTGAGCCAGGAAAACTAGGCAGAACTTGTGTGGAGGCCAGAGAAAAAAATAGAGGAAATCTTTAGCTACTTCTAAATGAACTGAGATGAAATTCTGTCAAAACCTCTTTAAGGAATTAAACAATTTAGGAGAATAATTAATAGCACACATTTTGTCTCCCTTCTACCCCGCCATCTCTCTGCCCAGGGCAATTAGAGCCTAAATCTACTACCCCTCTAGGGGTGGAAGAAGAAACGCTGTTCTCTCCCGCCATTCCCGTCTGTTAAGTTGGTGGCATCCACTCCTTGGCTATGCTTGCATCACAACACACATCATCAGCTTGCTTTGACCCTAACACCCTTTTATAGGCTTAATAATAATAAATCTCTGTCCTGAAATAGTTTCGCAGATTATAGCAATCAATCAAAATTCAGGGAGCCCAAGACCATTAATGTCATCAGCAGTGATACAGCACCCCGGGAATCCATCTAAATCAGCCATTGTGACGGAAAATACACCTTAAGAGCCTGAAGATAAGAGGGACTAGACGGAAGCATAAATTGCCATTCTATTTTTACCAGCCATCGAGTGATGATTTTCCTGGGGAGGCTTTGTCTGTTCCTGGTAGGAAATGAAAGTAGGACTTGCCGTCCATTGCTGATTCCCACTCCAGGTTATAAACTGGGAAGATTTTGCTGGTCCTGGGACTATGAGCGCTGAAATGCAGTTCCTGCCGGCCTGCAAGTCTAAACACTGGGGGGTTTTCTTCTGAAGCTCCCCAGTGAGCTAAGTGAAGGCCCCTCCTCTGCCTTTCTTTGCCCATGGCTCCAATTGCTCACACATTCTCTTTGCAAGACAAATCCTAAAATGACACTCAGCCAAGAAAGACTTGAGATGCAGCCACATGGAAATCCCAGACCTTCCACAAGGACGGTTTATGGTGAATCGTTAAAACTGAGGATGCAGGGATATGGGCGAATGAAAGGATTCCTTCTCTGGCCTTCTGTAGTTTGAAACTTTCGATAACCTCTAAGACTTATTTCTTGTAAGACAGCGAAAGAAACTGTGATTTAAGAGTCAGGAAAACTGAGTCCTGACTCCTTAGCTAGTTGAATGAGCTTGGGCAAGCAAGCTACCTTTATGGATCTTACTTCTCCATCTGCACAATGAACAGACAGCTCTAAGTCAGGCATTCTAAACCAGTGATCCATGGAAAAAATCCAGATGTGGGTTTTGCTCGATTTTGCCTTGGCGTGTGGGTGTGAGCTAAATAATGACTTAATCAGTAAATTTTACATATAAATTACCATTTCAACTTCTCCTGAAAAACCAGAGGCATTGGCTCTACTGGGCCGTATCCCCAGGTGGTGGCAGTGGTATGGCTGGGCAAGGATCGTGGCTTTCAACCGCCCTCCTCTTCAGAACCCTAGGGCTCCACTTCTCGTCCCACTTGTCCCCACCCCCAGGACTTAAATTAATCATCTGATTCCTGGATTATATGATCTCTATAAAGCGTGATATTTGACTTTTTCTAATAAAGCAGAACTTAATTTAAAAGACTTTTTAAATAAAGTCTTTAAAAAATATCGTGGAAGGTGGAAGCCCCAAATAACCATGTGCAGTCTGGATCCCACATGTTCATTCTTCACTTCAAATAACCAGCATGAATACAAGCACAACAGATAAGTAACTAACTGCTGGCTTCTTAGTTCACAATAGAGAAATAAGAAATATTTTTATAGCCTCTTCCATTTTTAGCTCCTTCTACACATACTGTAAAGCCCCATCATTGGTCTGTGGAAAACAGGCAAGAAAGTTGAGATTTGGAACTTTTCAGTAGACATTAAATTCTTGTGGAGCTGCTCAGGCCACACCCATCTCACTCTTCTTCCTCTCCAGGCAGCCCTGACTGGGGAATATTCTTGGGTCCATATCCTCACGCCTCTTCTGGCTTTATGTGTCACTATTTCTTCCCTGAGCATAACCTTCTTGAAAGCAGGGATTCTGTGACTCCTCTTTCCAAATCCAGTGCCAAGCAGAATCTAAACCCATCTCAAGGGCCCACTAAACACGAGTCTGCTTTTGCGGTACTGACGACGGTGAGCCTAGACATCAGCCAAGTCCAGGGCTCCTGGCATAAGCCCATCCGAACTCAAGGTGAAGGTTCCCTGATGGTGGACAAGTTCTGAGATCCAGGGTCTGTATTGACACAGTCAAAGCCAGAACAGTGGAGATCTACTGTGGGGCTGAGGACTGTTGTTCCTGGACTCACTGTCATTTCACTGCTCTCTCTGGCTCAGCTATCATTAACAGGTGACTTCCTATTTACCTCAGTCCCTTCTTCCTCCTCAAAGCCTCTCCTCTCTCAGTCTGCAGAGTGGATTGATAATGTCAAGATGCGTGGACATTTTCATCAAATATATGCATGTAAAGATAAATCTGGCCCTTTCCCTCTTTTGCCCCCTTAACCGTTGTCTCAAATGGAACTTGTGAACTTTTATGCCTTTTCTGTTAAGAGGAGGTTTATGTTATGGCAGGGAGTGGTGGGCTTGACAGTGTCGAGTCATTTACTAGGCTATGAGGTGCCCAGCCTGTCCCCTGGGTTCATTCGCAGTCATTGCTGGCACTGTTTTCTCTGAACAATATGGCCGTTGAGTGGGAGCAAGGAGGTGGCCGTCCATGCAGCAAGCTGCTAAAGGAGCTTCCAGTTTCACTGCTAATAGGAAAATAAAATCAGCTACTGTGTCAGCAAGTGTTTCAGAAAAATCAGGCCATTCTGTGGTCCATGGCTTTTTCATTATGATTGGAATTCTGTGATGAGCCACACACATAATAAAATGCTGCCTTGCAGGTCTGGGGAGGCAGACGAGAGAGTTGGGTTTTCAAAAGTTGAATTAACTATTACTTTCTTGTGACAGCATAATTGTGAGAGCTTTGGGAAGAGAGTAGCCTCAGCTTGGCCAGGAAGAAAGTTGAAACTGTGGCGGGGGGGGGTCTCTTCTACGGAAAAGAAAAAAAAGAATTTTCTCACGGGAACATTCAGCCTGCTCCCCTCATTGAGAGACCAGGCCATTGAATGAGCCCCATCGCTGTCTCTCAAAATTACAGCAGCTCTTTACCTGAGCTCAAAATCAGGCACGCCTGATTTTGCATCTGGGCACTCCCACTTATGGAGTGGCCTTGGACAGTTGCTTAATCTTTGTTGCATAGCTGTAGGAATTAAATGAGATTATGTTTATAAGTTGCTTTTCCTTCAGAGCCAGAGGTCAGTAAATAGTAGCTGTGATTTGTATCCGTATTATTATAGGGCTTGGTCCTTGGTACCTTGATTATCTGTGGATCCCACCCCATCAATGCCTTTCTGCCTCTCTGAACAAGAGGTCTTCTCTCTGCCCAGATTTCACAGCTGCGCCATGACCAACTTTTCCCTTTGAAAGTAGGGGCGGAATGGCATTGTCTTCCTTTCTCTTGGTCGTAAAGGGTAACCTCTAGGCACTTTCGCATTCCTTGAAGCAGAGCTGCAATCTAACAACAGGCTCTCCCTGAACTGTGGGCACCCAGAGCCTTGCGGCAAAGGGAGAGCCCAGCCTGCCTGAGCTCTTTGGACCACCCATGCAGGGGATTCCACATCTCTGAGACTTCCTCTGCAGGGGAAATGGTAGTGCAGCAATTCTTGGTTTCTGCAAAGAAATGAACTTCCAAGACGCACAGAGACCTTCTTTATAATACTTCCAAGAACCTGCCAGCATCCCTTGGATGTAGGACTCCAGACTATCCTAGTTACGTAGTGGTATCCCAGTGGCCAAACAGGGCTGTTCAACTTGAGGATGGGATGTTTTGTGTCCCCATGAGTTCTGTTGTTAAAATTTGAACTGTCAACATTAAAAAATCAAGACTTTTTCCATATATAAACTAGGATTGGGGGCTTTTCTTGATAACAGTCAGAGGTTCTAACAATACCAGACCACATAGTTCACTGTAGAAGGAAGAATAATCATCCTGAATGTTTAATAGCAAATAAAGTGCTCAGTACATAAAAGTCCTACGTCTTTATGTTAACTCCCTGCCCCACTAAATATATGAGTTTGCAAATCTTGAACTAGAGGTTACTCTGCTTTCATCAGAAGTCATAACATCTTAAACTGGGGGAGGCCCTAGGATTAACTAGTCCAGGAAACTGGTCCCACAGAGATTAAAGATGTGTCTAAAGTACACAGAATATTTGGGCAAAAGAGAAGCTGATGTTCCTGGTGTTGCTGCCCTTTCTCAGGGCATATCATGCTTTTGCTACTTTGACAAAGAAATGGTGGGAACCTCTAGTTTAGAAGGCCATCTGTCCATCCTCTGCACATTCCAAGCGTGTGATTCAAGGAACTGAAGAACTACTCAACCCATAGTCTTTCTCCCATCTGCTTCAGGACCCAGAATTCCCACCATTCATGTTATATTACAACATTCATCTGGCACATAGCACCTTTTACTGGGTTAAGATTTCAGAGTGACATTTGTTGAGAAAACTCACCAGGTAGAATTGCTCTATGAGTACTTCATCTATCCTGGCCAGCAGAGTATCTGGACAGTCTTGAGCTGAGGCAGGGTTGTAGAGGACGGCCTAGTAAAGTGGAATGTTCAGAGGTTGTACGTCATGAGCCCAGAATAATTGAGGACTCCTGGTAGCCACTTTCTACTCCTGTAAAATATGGCTATTGGGCACGATGATGCCTGAGAGCCTCCTTAGGCCAGGCAGTCCATGATTCCGTGAACAGAAAGGTCCAGAGTGATGACTGTTCCTGGTCTGGAAAAGCTGCACAAGGAAGGTTCTTTGGAAGCCAAATCCATGAGATTCCAGGACCTGGGAGCTGAGGCGGAAGGTAGCTTGCCAATATGAGGTTGAAAAAAGTTTTAAGGGGAGGAGAAAGTTAAGCTCATAAAGAAGTGACTAAAAAATGCACTCTGATTTAGCAAGGAATGTAAGGAGAATGTTGCAACTTTTGAAGCACTGTGATGTGGAAGAAAGAACACCAGCCATCAAGTTTTAAGACCTGAGTTCCAATTCCCTCCTCTGAAGTTACAAAAGGCATGACACATAAGACACTCAAAAGTGACTTTTAGAGGTACCTTCCACACTTGGAATCTGAGCAAGGACAGACACCAGTTATAACTGTAACATGCTTCCCATCACAGATGTCTTTTTGATGTACACACCCTGTTGTAGGAAGTTTGCAGTCTTCAGAAGTAGCCACAAGAAAATTAGAAGACAATAGATAAACCTGACAGTTTCAAAGACAAGATCATTGTGGACAGACTTGCTGTTTTGAAGTGCGATACTCGATATTAGTCAGAAGTGGTCAGGAAACCTGCCTGAATGTACTAAAGGAAGAAATATCAGTTTCTCAAGGACTCACACTGCTGTGAGTGTTTAACAGGACACAAAGGACAGCAGAGAGGAGAGGAGAGGAGAAAGGCAGACCCTTGCGTGTCAAGTCTTCGAACACAGGAGTCCTACCTTGACTCCTAGCCGAGCGGCATCACTTGAGATTCTGTGTGTCTCCTGCCTTCACCACCCGTGAAAACACTGGGTGGCAATCTGCCCTGTCCCTGGGTGAACTCATCTTGCCGCTTTAAGCTGAGAGACCATGTTTTCTGCCTCCTTTCCTAGAGCACTGACAGGTCATATCCACATTCTTTTGGACATTCTTCTCCCAAGGTGAAGGCTTCTTCAAGGACTGGCCTGAGGATGGTTTTAGTCCCCCATTACAGCTGCCGTCCCATATGGGCCAATTAGTTTATTAAAGCTCACTCGGTCCACTGGCTGATCTGGCTCAAGCGCTGGGTTTGTCGTATGCCACAGCTGCCAGAGAGACTTTGAGTCTGCCCCATTAACAAAGCTCCTTTTTTGGGGGACTCTAGCCCCAAACATCCTGCTGTGAACCCAACTCCCCACGACTAGCATCATGCTTTTTAAATTGGTATCACAAGTAACAACTGACAGGAGAGATTATTACCACTGTCTGTGTTTAGAAACCTCCATCCCAAACTTCTCCAGGCTCATGAGAATCTTTTTCATTTTAAGCACTTAAGGAGGAAAACAAGTTCTGCAGATGTCTCTATCAACTTGTTTTGGCACCAAGCAACTTCACAGCCCTTCTCTACTTCTTTTTCCTGGTCTCTGTGGAGAAGAACTGTTTGCCACAGTCTTAGCTGTCATAATATTTTATGTGCTTAAAGATGCCATTGCAACCATTTCTGTGAGCTACTCCTCTAGTTCACGGAAGCCAGTGACTAAATCGATGATGTTTACAGCATTGAGATGCACTGTTTCCCATGAGCCAGGCAGAGATGTGGGAAACAAAAGCAGTGCTCTGATGTGGCCTTCACAGACCTTCAAGTTCAGCTGGGGCAACGGCGCATGAATACGCTTACATCAAGAACAGAATACTTTCACGTACCCTGTAATCCTAACCTGGAAAGGAGTGAATTCCAGAAGCCTCATCACGTAGCCTCCAGTGAGGGACGGGACGTTTCTAACAAATCACTCTGGAATATGTTCAACTATTTTCCTTTGGATTCTTAGCTGGACTATGGCAACATTCTGTCGGCTTCAGTACACTTATGACATAGGTGTTAATGCCCAAATTAAGCAGTGTTGTGTAGACAGTTTATTGTATGCCCACTATAATACAAACTCCAGGAGGGTGGCGATTTTGTCTCTGGATCACTGATTATCCCAAGTGCCTATAACAGTACCTGACCCAGCAGAGGCCTCCCTCAACAGTTATTGAAGGAAAGATTGAGGAGGAGAGGGCTGGAGGGTAGAGCTTTACTCTCCTAGGATGTTAATAGCCTGGTTCAATTTCTTTTCCACCTGAAAAAAATTAATAATGAAGAACCACCAAATCTTTGTCTCAATTAAAATGTGTAAATTAGAAAAGATGAAACCAGCCCCAACAGTAACCCCCTTCCTGGTAGAGATGGTACCTTTTATTACCCTTTTTTGTTTCCTGTTTGGGAAGCATTTTATCTTCACATTAAGCTATTTTACTCCCTACCATAATTTCTTACCTGGGGCAATTGACTTTAATTGGCAACCTTATCAAATACTTTTTGAAATTTTAGGTAAATACAATCCTAGGCTTTGGTTTTCCTTTCGTCTCCTATAACAGTAATTCCTCTAAGAAAAATAAAACCAAAACAAACCCAACAAGTTCTTTCAAGCTAGGCCTGCCCTCACAAATCCACACTGGCTACAGCTTATCACACTCTGTTACAGCAGGTCCTTTTGTGACTTCACGGCGCATGTGACTGCCAGTGTTTTCTTAGCCAATCTGATATACGCCTTCTTCTAATTCTAACAGTTTGGTAATAAAATGTGTTGGGCTTGGCACTCCTTCCTTTGTCATTCTTAGCCTTTCCACCCTCCTTTATAATTGGCTGGGGACCTTCATTAGCTGGAACCTGGCCCTGGTATGCTAACCCAGGGGCAAGATGTCTTTCTTGAATGCAGGGGTGAACTTTGCTATAGAATGACTGAGTTTTCCTGTATGCCAGAGGCAAGAACTCATCCCTTCTCTTTGGACAGTGACAGTCTGGGAATTGGGAGGAGGCCGGTCCTAGTAAATTGATACCATTTGGGATTTATTGAGATCATTTCTATTTCTCCTCCCAGTTCTCTCAGCCTCTGCTCTTGTGCCTCCTTCCTCTAGGCTCCTGGGGCATACAGTGATAATCAGCATCCTGGTTGAGGTTAAGTGGTGCCTTAGAGTCAAATAGATCTGGATTGAACTCTGACCTTGCAAAATAAACTTCACCTCTTGTTATAGACCGAATGTGATCTTCCAACATCCTTATGTTGAAGCCTCAATCCCCAGACTGACAGTATTTGTAGGTGGGAACCTTGGGAGGTGATTGAGTTTAAATAAGGCTGCGAGGGTGGGGCACCCATGATGGGATTAGTGCCCTTATAAGCAGAAGAGACCAGAGTTCTCTCTCTCCACATGTGAGGACATAGCAAGGAGGCACCATCTGTAAACCAGGAAGAGGGCTCTCAGCAGGACACTGAATTGGCCGGCACCTTGATCTTGGACTTCCCACCCTCCAGGACTATGAGGAGTAGCTATGTGTTAAGTCACTTAGTCTATAGTATTCTGTTACAGCAGCCTGAGTAGACTAAGACACCTTTCCCAGCCTCAGTTTTCTTACCTGGCAAATAGGTTAATAATAATACCTTCTCAAAAATGTTATTATAAGGATTATGTGAGAGAATTAATGTAAAGGGCTGGGTACTTAACACTAAATGAAAGGTGGCTATATAGTATTCTCTCTCTACTCACATCCACATTCTCCAGGAATAACAATAATACTTAACAATAACAGTCACCTACATTTATAAATCCCCAATTATGTACAAGCCACCCTTCTAACTACTTTGCATATATTAATTTGTTTAATCCTAATTACTCTGTTCTGCAGTGATCATTCTCTTCCTTTCCCTAACTCTTCTTGGATTTGCTTTCTACCCATTATTTTCTTCTAAAACAGTCCTTTCTCTAAACTTCTGTCAAGATTTCTGCATGGAAAATGAACAACAATAAAAATAAGCTACACTTCCTTGAATCAAGAGCATTTACCCCGGTGCTCCCTTTTACCCAGGGCACGTGGCTACATCCTGGAGCTGAGAGCAGTTCTCAGCCATGGCTACACTTTAGTACCACCTGGGGAGCCTTTCAAAGTCTCCTCGCCCAGGCCACAAACCCAGGCCAATTAAATCAGAATCTGGGAGTGGGACCAGGCACTGCCTCTCAAAGTTTAATATATATGAGAATCACATGAAGATGTTGTGGAACTGCTTTTCTAACCAGCTCCCAGAAGAGGCTGTTGCTGCTGGTCCATAGAAGATACTTTGAGTAGCAAAATGAGCCAGTTCAGGACCCCCCTCACGTTCTACCCAGTGTTTTTTGCTGTAACTCAGTCAGACTCTCTCTTGACTACTACAACTGGTCCACCTCAGTCAGCTTAGAGAGGCCCTGAGTTGGCTCGAACCCAAGCTGCCAGTGGCAGGGAAAGATAGTGGCTCACACATAGACCAAATGTGTCTGCACAGGAACTCCATCTACAGTGTAGAGTTTGGTGATCAGGGATAAATCACCACCAAATGCCTGGAAACATCTTAAAATGGGAGCACTTCTCAATCCATACTCATTTCTCAATCATGGACCATTCTGAAGGGACCCTTCAAAAGAGCCCATGAAGCAATAGTGAATTCTGATTTTGTGGCTATGTCACTTTCCTGTAGCAATATATGCCCTAATCCCCTTTATTCTGAGCTCCTGAGTTCAACAGTGACCACCCAGACCACCCTCTCTGTGGCCCCATGCCTAGTGCTGTCAGCCGTGGTATTTGTGGAATTTCTCTGTGGGCATGTCTGTTTGCAGGATTTCTTGAGCTATTAAAGTCACATGGAGGAAAGCAAAAGTAACTGCCCCCCAACCCACTAGGAAAATGCTGGAAGGACAAATGCTCTAGACTCAGCCTATGATTCATAGTAAACAAAGAGGCTAGATTTAGCCCATCTCTGAGGTGTCTTCCACCTAATGTGTCTTTGTGTATACTGAGTTGAGATCAGAGCTTCAGTTGTCTTTCGTGGGCTTAGGCAACCAGTATTTCAAGGGTAGTAATAATTTTCCAAATGTACACTGCTTGGTTCTCTTCTGTCTTGAATCAATTGCCTTTATAGAAGACAAAAAGGTCTTGCAGATATAAAAATGGTCCTCCTATATAAAAGTTGCCATTATTACAGGGAAATTTAGTGAATGGGGAATTCAGATTGGAGAAAGAGACTGATTCCAGCCCTAGTTCTGCCATAGAAATGTCCAAGGAAGAACAAAATCAAGTTTTTAATAAGTGAAATTACTTTTCTCTTCATTTAGAACTTAAGAGCCCCCAGCAGTTCCAGTCAAGTAAAACTTAAAAAAAAAATCATGCTACATGTCAACCATACTACCTACTGGCCTCTCAGATGATAACTTATTTCTTCTTCTCTCTTCTGTTTATCAGAAGAGCAGCAGCTGTGAGGAACATTTGCTGTGGGATGAATCTAGACTCTTGAAGAGCTAAGATTTAAGTCTATTCTTTCAACATTTCCATATACCCTGTTTGATTTCAGCTGTGTGCATGTTTATTCTTGTTTAAAACCAAGCTCCCGGAATGAACCTAGAAAAGACAGGAAATGCTGAGAGACCAAACTCCTATTTATTTTGGAAGCAAAGGGCCACTGTTTTCCAATTTTCATGGCGGGGGAGCGAATCTATATGATGGTGTAGGACTACAGTTGGAGTGTGGAGAAGGAAGGAAGATTGAATCATATCTTGTCGTGGCCTTTGGTTGTTTCCCAGGCATGAGCTTTCTGACAGCAGCAGCTATTTTGATTTCCTTTTGAAGATACACAATAGGGACTTAATAAGTAAATGTGGACTTGATTTTGAAGCCTTGATTATAAGTGCAGCCACTTTTTAAAACAAGCCCTTTAAATTACTTTGCAGTAAGTACAGCATTTTTCTGACCACTCTAATTTTTTTAGCAGCCTTTCCACCATCTCAGAACCCACCCCTCCATCCTCCATCCTTTCATGGTCAGTAACATCACTGAGATGAATAATGATGATTTTGTCACTCAGGTGTTGTATTTTGCCTTGGTAAAGAGGAAACAGTTATCTGTAAGATTGCCTTGAATAGTATTCATTCTGAGTTAAACCAAAAAATTCAACAGAGAGGTGACTGTAACCAAGAAAGATTCAGGGATGGCAATTTAAAAATATACATTATATTTCAGCCTTTGCTGCCCTTTCAGAGGTCAAATCTAGTGTTGATGACTGGAAATCACATGCCTGGAAAACTAAAAAAAACAACCAACAGGTTTTAGTTTGCTTTTATGTGGAGGGAAAAGAAAGGATATGAATGCTTTCTAGGTTTCAGTTCCTCTTTTCTGAAAATGAAGGTAACAAACTATTCTAGCATGTTATATTGGTAAAATGTCTTACTTTCCTTTAGTTAAAACAAACATTTACATAAATGTTTTAGGGGTCAAACTTCTGGAATCCAGGCTTCTGACTGAAAAGTTTGGAGTTGTTGAGAGATTCTAATTCATTCCTCACATCTAGTTTGAATTGCATTATGACAGGACAGAAAGAAAACTAACCATCTAAAATATATCTGGGAAAATAAATGAAACCATTCTTCTTACCCTTATGGTCAGATTTTTTTTGTCTCAACTTCTTGCTGCTCTATCCCTGCTGACAGGGCTGGGTCTTCAGGAGGAGAAAACGAGTGGGCTCTGCCATTCAAACAGTACACACTGAACACTGTTCTCCCTTCACTCAGTCATAAGGGTCTCTTCACAAAAGCCCTTCTCATTTCTATACAGTTACATCCCATTCCCATATTCCTTCCAGGTATGGCTCACTTCCAAAATCTTTCCTCACTTTTGCTATTTATTTCCCTGGCTCACCCTGGGTGGCTCCATCCCACTGTCTCTGTGGGGCCCAGACATGGTGCATGGTAAGCAAATAAGGGTGGCAATGACTGGGATTAGAGGTGAGTCCCTTGTGACTCTTACGGCACTCTGAGGCTGCTGGAGGGGGAGGGATCAAATGGTCCTGAAAGACTTTGTCATTGCTTCTTATTGGAAAGAAATAGAAATGTGAAAATAATACTATTCTCTGAAATGCTGACTGTGCATGAACACGCACACAGACGCACCAACTGCATGAAAAGTACTGAAACCTTTGACCCATCCAAAAACAAACTCCACATAGGTCAGCCAGCGCCCTCCCCTTGCTACCTCCAACCCATCCCAAATCAGACTTCTAGATTTGTCGGCCAGCACCCCCCATCCATATGAATGCTATTTATTTGAATGTGCAATCAATAATAACTCTTTCTCTTTTTGTTTTCTGTGCCAAAGATGACAAATGCAAATGATGAGATGGAATGAGATTTAGAGGAGTCCAGATAAAGGCTGGCATAGCATTAAGGTTACCAGCCTATATGATAATCCCCGAGCAATCAGAGGGAGGCAAGTACCTTACGACAGCTGTGCAGGCCATAAATAAAGCTTTCCTGACTTTTATGCATATAAAGACTCAACCAGAAATGTTACATTAACTTTTTTTGCATAACCAAAGGGAGGCAAGTCCTCCTGCAAGGACTTTACTCTTTTGTTGCTTATACATAAGGCATATGGAATCATAAGGTTTTGAAAGTCCTTAGAATTGGGCAATTTCTTGGAATATTGGGGTAACTGCATAATGGGGGGGTTAGTGGTGAAGAGCCTGGTGGTTAGGCAAAGGGCCAAGAGAGAAGTTTCCCAGAAACTGTTGGATCTATTCTCCACCCTGCCGGAAATGCCTTGTCTTTTCATTGAACTTGTCCATGTTATGAGCTGTTGTTCTCCTAAGTAGGGTTTTAAAAGCTTATGGACATGGTATTGCTTTAAAGCTGAGAAATCCATGGCTGCTTCTTAAAATATACAAATTAAAACAGGAATGAATACGTAGGAAAAGCAAAGTTGGCTCTTTGGCAAGAAGCTTGGTCCCACACTCATAAAAATGCAGACAGGTAGATATATCAGTTTAATTTAAAAATGAAAATCCCTTTAGAAAGCTGGCAGACAGTCAGCCTGGACGAATGGGTTTGAAAGGATTGTGATTTCTCCTGCTATCAACTAGCTTTGCGAGACTTGTGGCTGGCAGGACCATTCATAGAAGGATTTACAATGGACGTGCCAATGTACCCCATTACCCTTGTCTTTGGAAGAAGGTGGGGAAAGTTGGGAAGACGCTTAAAAATAATAGCCTTCATATATTGATAAGTATCATATTCGGTAAATATCAGGCAGTGTATGTTACTTTTAAGACAGATGCAATTATCAACTGGATTTTATAGTGTATTCATTTTCTGTAACAAAGTACCACAAACTTAGCAGCTTAAAACAACTCAAATTGATTATCTTATTCTTCTATAGAAGTCTAATGCCAGTTTTACTGGGCTAAAATCAGTGTCAGAAGGGCTGCAATCCTTTCTGGAAGCTATGGGGAAGAATCATCTTCTTGCTGTTTCCAGCTTCTAGAGGCCACTCACATTCCTGGACTCATGGCCCCTCCTCCACCTCCAAAGCCAGCAAAGCCATCACATCTTCTGGTCTTTTCTGTCTTCTTTTCCTTTGTGATTACCTCGGGTGCATATAGATAATCCAGGATGATCTCCCCTTCTCGAGGTTAATTGATAGCCACCTTAGTACCATCTGCAACCTTAATTTCCCTTCACCTTGTATCCTCGTGTGTTCAGTTTCCAGGGATTAGGAGGTGGACATCTTTGGGGAGTCATGATTCTGCTTCCACAGAGATGAAAACTGAGGGTTAAAGTGGTGAAGAACCATGTGGGGTCACATAGCTGGTTGGTAGCAGCCAAGACTAGCTTTGAGCCAAAGCCTGATCTGGGAATAGGAAGAGAGGCAAGGAAAGAGAAGAGAGCGAGAAAGCTGACAGGAAAATTTTCTACTACACAGGAAATTGACTTTTACAAAAAATGCACTGGTGGTTACAAGTCAATTTAACAAGAGGAATGTGTGCTTGGACAATGTGCCTTTGTTAACCATCTCCTTTATTCCCCCATTTAACCGGTAAATAGTTTCCATAAATCATAGTTTGCCAAATCACATGGGCCTCACTCATAATACTGGTCTTTCTGGTGTCATGAAACATACCGATGCAGTGAGACCCACCCCAAGATAGACCACACACAATTATAGGGACCCAATATGAAGGTGTTAGTGTATGCGCGCGCACACACACACACCCCGACACACCAAACACCATGCCAAGATGCAAATTAAACAAGTAGGCTCATTCCACATAATCCTAGTGGAGAGAATTTGAAATAATAGGCATAAGGTACAGGGAGACAAGTCAAGATTAACGTCCAGAAGACTTTTTCTAACAGGAAGAACGATGAGCTATCTAACCACGAGCTGCTTTGCCTCAGCCATTAGTGAACAGATGCTAGAGGACACCTTACCACCACCATTTTAATCAGCTCAGTGCACATTTTCTTTTTGGCACTCCTACACTTGCTTGTCTAGAAGACACATGCAAAGAGGAAATAAAAGCAAGAAAGGGCAGAAGTTCTTTGCAGTTCCCCTGTGACAGATATTTCCTATAGCAACTCCTGTGGAAGCGGACTCACTGTTGAAGAGGTGTTTGATATCCTGGTCCAGCTCTCCATATACAGAGGAGAAAACAGAGCTTCGGGAAGACGAGGTAACACACTCAGAGTCACCCAGCTGATTTCAGCAGAATTGCGTCAAACATTGGGCATGGGTTCTAAAGTCTGATCAGCAGGCAAAAGTCACATGAAAATTACACTAACATCCCCTTAGGAGGGCTCCCTGCTGTAGACTGACGTGTGGTTTCTCAAAATCCAGCACAAACAGCTTTTCCTCCAGTATTGCAATAGACGACTCTTTCCTCAGTTCATTTTAGGACATTGGAAGATGCTCACTCATCGGTTTAGGAACCAGAACTGAAGAGGGACTGGTGGTTGCGCCTCCCAACTCACGGCCTCCCCTGAGAGGAAGGCCACGTCCGGAAGGAGTGTCAGTCGGTGTGACCTGTAGTGTACACAGCACTCCGGATCAGGGGAAATGGAACAATCTGCCTTTTCAAACTTGCTGCTGAGGGCTCTCAAAGGTTGTGCACGTGAGGTCAGTTTCTCACCTGGTCTCATGGCCTTAAGTGAAGAACTAGATCTCTGGGGAGCTGCCAAGTCTGCCTTGCAGGAAGGTGAACCAGACTGGGAATAAGGATGTCTTTAAGCATACCAGGTACAAAATTCTCTGGCAACTTAGTAGAATATCAGCATCAGATTATATGGACAAATATATGGTTTCCAAAAGGTCCTAAATCTTAAATAGTGTTTTAAAGCCTTTTACCTACAAATAGAGTTGTCAGGTCTGAGTATTTACATTTAATTTCTTGTTCTGTCCCATTCTAAAATATGTTCAGTTATTATAAGACTCTCAGCATTCTGGAGGATGTGGCCATTTCCCATGTAAATTTAGTATTTTATGTTTCTGCAGCTTCTAATTCCCTTGCATCCCCATCCCAGAGGCAGGCCTCATTCATCCTGAGGGCTGAGCTAACTGCTCCTAAGGGGAGAACCTGTGGGCTTCTAGATCAGGACTTGCAGGGCAGGGGCACCTCCCTCCAGGGACATTGCTGGCATCACAAAAGTGGCAGTAGGAGTGGAGATAGGTAGGGATTGACCTTGGACGGCCAGGAAGAAAAAGGGAATTTAATGGTATTCCACTGGAAATTAAGGGCCATGGTGTCATCAAATACTAAGGGTGTCCCGTCAGCTGAAGTGGCTTTCAAAAGGTGCCGGGCTCCCAGACACACAGATGGACTGTTGTCTGGCAGAAGAAGAGATCAGCTGGCAGTTCAGCAGGTGAAATAGTGCCAGGTAGGTGAATCCATCCTACGGTTTGGCCTCATGGTTCAACTGTTACTGGATTGCTAACCCACTGTTGGTGGTGTCCTCCTCTTCTCACCTTTGAAACAGGGGAGACCCGAATGTGAAATGATGCCGCTACTATGGAAAACAGGATGGCAATTCCTCAAAAAGATGGAAAAGAGAATTAAAATGTGATCCAGCAATTCCACTACTGGGAACATAGTGAAAAGAATTAAAAGTAGGTTCTTGAAGAGAGATTTGCCCACCTATGTTCATAGCAGCGTTATTCACAAGAGCCAAGAGGTAGAAGCAACTCAAATGTCCAGCCATGGATGACGGGATTAACAAAAATTTGGTATGTACACATGACGGAATATTATTCAGCCTTAAAAAGGAAGGAAATTCCAAAATATGCTACAACATGGATGAACCTTGAATACATTATGCTAAGTGAAATACGCCAGGCACAAAAAGACAAAAACTGTAGGATCCCACTGATTTGAGATATCTAAAGTTGTCAAATTCATAGAAACAAAAAGTAGAATGGTGGTTACCAGGGACTGTGGGGAGGAGGAAATGGGGAGCTGTTTACTGGGTACAGAGTTTCAGTTTTGCAAGATGAAACAGTATGGAGATCTGTTACCCAACTATATGAATGTACTTACCACCACTCAACTGTGCACTTAAAATGGTTAAGATAGTAAACTTTGTTATATTTTTTTTACTACAATAAAAAATTAAAAATCATTAAAAATTTTAATTTAAAAAAGATGGGAGACCTAACACTGATATAAAACAGCAACCAAAACCCCCTGATCTTAACAGCTTTCTGTGGTGAACTTCCCTTTCATTTTCCCAGTAGAGAAGACTTTGAGGCTATCAGCACAGAAGAAGGATCCCTTGGAGTGCTTGCTCTGAGAGGTGGTGAGGCTATTTAGTCAGCTTATTCTGGAAGCCAGCCAGCATATGAGAATTACAACAGTTTAGCAACAAATGCTCTGTTATGGTTCTCTCAAAAAAAAAAAAAGAATGAATGAATGAGTGAGTGACTAAATAAATACAAGGTGATCCAAAACTCTCTGGCCTGTTTCCAGGATCAAGCTTGAAGAACTGCCTTAAAGAGCCCACCCTCAGTTGTTCTCCACACCTACATGCATCTCTGCTCCTCCTGGGTGCTGCCTAGGAGGGCTGGAAAGCTTGGCATGGGAACAGGCAATGAGGGGTGCATGAATCAATCATCCCAGTTTGCTCTCAGTGCAGCTCCAGCTTTGTCCTCTGGGGCACCTGCCTGGCCCCTCTCAGGCTTGGACGGACCCTGGGACATGCGCTTGTATTTTCCTGTGTCTACTCATATCTCAGCACTTCCCCCACTGTATTGTAATAATCTGGTACATCTCTCTCACCTCCAAGTCTGCAGTTTCCTTAATAGCAAAGGGTTTTTGACCACTAGCATAATGCCTACCATGTGGTTGATGCTTAGCAAATAAATACTGCATCACAAAGACATTGGTGCTTAATTTCTGTCTTTTCAGGCCATGAGGATGTCCACTTTGGACAGCTATTCATATAGATGGAATGATTCAAATCATATTCTGGCCCCAGTAATGTGTTCATGCTCAGAACTTCTTTGAGCTCCACTCTCAGCTTCCATGACTTGCCTCATTTCTCCAGTCACTCATCCCTCTCCCTCAATATGTGTGTGTGGTTTCTGTCTGATTTGTTTTCATTATACAAATGTCCTTATTAGCATGTGTGGGTGTCCCTATGCCTCCATACTCATCCTGAACTTCTCAAGGACAAAGTACCCAACACATTGCTTTCATCTTCCCAAAAATCACACACCAAGACACCACGTGGGAGAGCTGTGACCACTTGAGGAGAGGCTAGCATGTCAAACAGCTGATTGACCCCTCCATGTCCACCTCTGCCAGGACCTCAAAAGGTGAACTTATCATCCTTTCTCCATCAATCTGCTTATTTTTCTGAATGAAAATTTTTCTGAGGGGTGGCTATGCATGTGGTTTTTTTGGTTTTTGGAGAGCAGGTGCTTTTCTTAATGGCATTTGACAGTCTCCCACCCCTAAGACTTGAAACCTTACTATGCCCTTTGATCTGGCTTTCTGCCTCATTATCCCCCAACCACATATAAAAAATTTAGGCACTGACTCCTATTGATTTTATTTGCCCACATGTTCTGAATAACCCCTTCTCTTCATCCCCCATTGTCATTACCCTGTATCAATTGACACTCAGACCAGGGATTTACTATATGCCAGTTTCTATCTGTGGGAGTAGCTGTCTAGATAAAGCAGAGTTTTGAAAAGATTCTGATGCCTTATATGCAATCAGCAGAAAAGAATATAGTATTTTAATCAATAAAAGATGTCCATCATTAGTATAGTGGAGAGCTGTGGACCAAACGCTGAGATTCTGTCGTCTCCAGCCACCATAACTGCCATAGTCTTCTTTTCTCCTCATCCAGTGCACCCCACACGCTGACCTAAAGTTGACTCTTTAGTTAGCACTATGACGTCTTCCCTCAAAAAAAAAAAAAAAGACTGATTCCTCAATGCCTACACGAGCATTTGTCAAGCTTCACCTTCCCCAGGCACTCAGAGAGTTTCCAGTGCCTTCCGCCTACAGGCTCATTCATGCCTAGTGGCAGAGCTGGTCTAGGTTAAGACATGAAGTATATCAGTGGCCTCAGCCCCTCCAGATGTGGGGCCTAGTCTTAATCAGAGCTGTCCACAGACCTGGTATCTGCTTTACCTAGCGTAAGCCCTGGGTGCCAATTTAGCCTCCAGGCCATACCACTTTTTATCTTCCATTTCCCCTCCCCCCACGCCCTCAGAAATACGGGCCCATGGGTGGGTCTGAGCTGCTGCCACAGGCTACCTGGCTGTTCTTACATTTATGCTTTGAATATAACCTGCTTATTTAGGCTCCTGGGAATTCAAGACTTGCCAGGTTCCTTAATCCCAGCTCAGGCTGGGTTCTGGCCATATGAGCAGATTGCCCAAAAAGACACTGGGTATTAGGAAAATCTTCTACTACTTGGTCAAACCCATCAAACTCATCCCCTTCTTACTATTAGCACAGCCTAGTTTCTGCATGAGACTACCACATACCCTGGATAGGACCACGCAGCTCAGCCTAGAGAAGCCAACGGGTTCCCTACTTCCCTGACTCAGATGCTTTTCTTTTCCCAACAGACCCAGCATGTCTGTGCTTGAACAGAATATGTATAAAGGTATCATTTACTGAGCACTTGCTATGTTCCAGGCCCTTGAAAAAGGGCTTGTATGCCTTGCCTCACTTTACTTCACCAGGACCCTATGAAACAGGTACAGTTATTGTGCCCATATTATATAGGAAGAAATCAAGGCTTGGAGAAGTTCAGCAATTTGTCTAAAGTCACCCACATACTAAGAAGAGCTAGAATTTGAACTTACAACTGAATCTAGAGCTTATGCTTTTCATCACTCTGCTAGAAACTGCAAGCTAGTAGCCCATGGCAACAAACTGGCCAGTTATCTTGGCCACAGAGGTTCCCTCTTTTTTTTTTTTAAATGATGGCCAATGCTTAATAAATCAGAAGATGTCACATAAAAATTCAGGTTTATGACTTCTCCTTACAGAATTGGAAGGTCTGGCAACATAGGTTCCATGTCTAGCCTATGAGGCAAATATAGAGCTAAGAGATGTCTGTCCTTTTCATGGAGTGTGAGCATGCCACTTTGCCTCAGTCTTAACTATTCCCTGTTGCAGTGTATCACCGGCCATCAGAACCATGTGGGGATGCTGTCATCTCCAGCCACCATAACTGCCCACTTCTTTTACCTCCATGCTCCCTTTAGGCATTTGAGTTTGCAACCCAGGAACTCTGTTACACTAACACCAACAATTTCAGCACCCTCTCATCAGTTCCTAAATTCCCACTAATCTCTGACATGAATCTTAAAGCTAATTTGGACTTTTTATTGCTCTGATGACTTCTTCCAACTCTTTTAAAAACATAATGCAACCTCTTTATTCAACTTCACAAAGGCAGTAGATGACTTACTAAAAAGCACCAAAGCAGGCATGTTGCAATAGCCTCTTCCCCTGAGCTGGAAGGGATGAGCAGAAGAGAGACTTCTCATGGACATGACAGATGAGAGCTTCTGCTAATGTACCCCTCTGACAGCTCAGATTTAAAAGCCAGAGAGTCCACATAGATGCAACCACCTCATCTATTCTCTTCTTCCAGGAGCACCTGCTTCATAGCCTCAGTAAGCTTTCTTCTGTGGTTATAGAAAGTCTGTCTGTTTCAGGAGAAATCTATTCGGTTACGCAGGAAAACAGAGTGTATCAACTTAAAAACTGCTCATCGGGTTTTTGTTCGACCTGGAATGTCCTATTATAATCTTCAGAACCTATATCCAATGCTACTTTTTAAAAATGTTCTTCCTGATTAGCCTAGGCAGAAATAATCCCTTCTGCTCTCTGAACTTATATCATGGCCATATTTATGACACTCATCCCATACTTCCCTAAAATGTAAAATAATCATGTTGTCCTATACCTAGCCTAAGAGATGATAAACTCTTTCAAAGCATAAAATGAGACATACACAACTTTGCAGGCTGTGTGATGCCTGGTATAATGCTCTGCTTTTAAGTGTTACTTAGGTCAGGCTTCCTGAGGGTTTGGATGAATGGAGGGACTTGAACACAGTGTTATAGAGAGGGAAGAGAACAGAGCAGATGGTTAAAGAGATTTGGGGCCACCTGAAGTTCTGTATTTAATGAGGGTTTATTATGTGTCTAGCACTAACTCAGGCACTATTGAGAACAGGAGTAAAAAATGATGATCTCTGCCATGATAAAGCTTTCAAGACCAACACACATGACAAACACTGAGAACATCATAGGATGTGAATGCTAAACTAGGTGAGAAATAAGTGAATCTCAGAGAAGTGAAGTCAGGAAAGAGCATAATCAGAGGGAGCTCAGTGAAATGGAGAAGACTCTATAGAGCAGATCAGGTATGTCATACACATCTGACCAGATGTTTAAATAGGGGTGGTGGTCCGGTTTGCTACTGCCAAGGTCATGAAGACATTCTCATATGCTACCTTCTAGAAGTTTTATTATTTTACCTTTCAAATTTAGATCTAGAATTCATCGGGAATTGGTTTTGGGGAATGGGGTGTGGAAGAGATCAACATCATCTCTTTCTGGATCCATATGCAACTGATAAAGCATCATTTACTGAGAAAAGTCCCTCTTTCCCCTATGTGGTACTATGGTACCTTCACTGTAAAAATGGTTGTCTTTGGCATATGAGTCTACTTCTAGACTCTGTTCCTTTCTTCATCTATTTTTCTATCTTTGAACTAATACCACACTGTTTTTTTATAACTGTACCTTTGTAATACCTTGTTGTTTGGTGGCTTAAGTTCTCTAACTTGCTGTTTTTTTTATCTTTTGCTGTTCTTAGCCCTTCGTGTTTGCATTTCAAATTTTAGATCCACTTGTCAATCTCCACAAAAATGTCTCCTGGGATTTTGATTGAGATTTTATTGAATCTAAAGATTAATTTAGGAGAAATTGACAATTTTACAATTCAGTAAGTAGTCCAATCTAAAAATTGATATATTCTCCCATTTACTTAGATCTTTTATTTCTTTCAGTAATGTTTTTTTAGTTTTTTTTTCTGGTGATGTTTAACACATTTTTTAAATTTGATTTGTTCCTAGATATTTAAATTTTTTAATGCTATTTAAAATAATATAAATAAAACTTTTCATCTTCCAATTATTATCTTGCTAAGACATAGAGACATAATTGAGTTTTGAATGTTGATCTTGTATCCAGGCACCTTACTAAATTCATTTATTTATTCTAGTATTTTATACATTGAATTTTCTGTGTACACAGTTATGACATGATGAAAATGACAGTTCTGTTTCTTCCTTTCCAATCTTTACATCTATAATTTTTTCTTTTTCTTAAATTATTGCACTGGCTGAAACCTTAAATACAACACTGAATGTTAGTAGTAAAAATGGTAATTTAAAGCAAATAATTCTGCAGTTTCTTATATGTATTTCACATGACTTGTTGAAAGCTAAAAAAAAAGTTTGTAGTATTGGAATTATTAAAGATTATTACAAAGATAAGCAACTTTTTGTACCTTTTCTAGCTTCTTGACTTAAAAACAACTCTTTCTTCTTTTCTACCATATGTATTTAAAGATATGAAATTGCTCTCTGAGCAGGACATAAGCTGTGTGGTAGATTCCAAAATGCCCATAAATTTTCCCTATCTCTATCTGCATGAGCTATTGTAACAATATTAAGCAGTTTTTCCATCAAGAGTTGTCTCCACCCTTGAGTCTAGGTTTGGCCATGCAGCTTGCTTTAGTCAACGATGGTAGCAAATGTAAAGCAGAGTTGGGAAGCTCTGAAGCATTAGAGCTCATATTCCCTTGTGCCCTGAAACTTGAGAACGCCATGTGAGTGAGAGGAAGATCGTTGCTAGAGGGTAGGAGGCCACCTGGAGAAGAACTAAGGCATCCTGGCTGAGAGCCTATCAAATGCTACACATGTGAGTAAGGTCACACTAGGTTTTCCTCCTTCCCAGCCTTTATGTGATCATAGTTACATGAGAATCCAACCTTATCAGTCAAGCCAAACCAGAAGAAGAACCCAGCTAACCCATAGTATCTTCATATAAAATGGTTATTTTTTTTAAGCCATTGAATTTTGGGATGATTTGTTACACAGCAAAACCTAGCTGAAGTAAGCTGGGACCTGACCCCAGGAGTTTTTATATGAAGTATGTTGCCATTATCACTTCATTCAAAACATTTTCTAATACCCATTGTGATTTCTCATTTAGATCAATGAAATTGCTTAATTTCAAACATGTTTAGTGATATTTTTGTGACTGATTCTAGCTTAATTCCACTTACATCAGAGAATATAATCTGTATTTTTTCAGTCCCTTCAAATTGGTTGAGACTTGCATTATGGCCTAGCAAGTAATGAAATTTAGTAAATATTCTTTACGTATATCTTGTATTTGAAAGATAAATATTAAGTGTAGGATTAGTCTGATACATGCTACTTTATAACTGCTGAGAAGTCTGAAATATATCGTCTGAAAAAATATAAATATATAAAATATATGCAAGAATATATAAAACATATAAAAATACAAAGCCTGAAATATAATTGCTGAAAGTCTCCTATCTGTTACATTTAATACTTTTAAAGAAGTATTCATGACTCTTGTGAAATTTAAAAAAAGCATTTCCTAAGTATGATTTGACCAGCCTGCCTGGAGTAGAAGGTGGGTGTAGGGGAGCAGTGGCAAAAGTTTGTTTTTAAATATGGTATGTGCCAGTACATACTTGCAAAGGTGACTCATAGTCCTTCAAAATATTCTTGCCTTAATACAAATGAATGGAACTATCAGCTCAACTGAAGTATTTTAATAATAAAACCCTTTTAGTGACTTTGTTTTTTTAACATTTTGGACCATTCCACGCAACTCTATAAAATATGTCAACTCATAGTGACCTGGAGGCTGATGTCAGCCATAGATGTCACAGCAAGGAACCAAGTTGAATGATTTATTTATGAAAGCCTTACTTACGGAACTCTTTTTGTCAAGTTTTTTCTTATTTCTTTAAACCTCAAGCATTAGATACTACTTATGACCATAACTGTGTGGTAATTTACTCATTTTTATGATCATCTTTTATAATTCTAATACTATAAGCGTTTTTTTACTTAGTCACTAAGTGGCTAAGAGTACAATAATATAGGCCTTTTACACATTTGTAAAGTTTTCAACAACATAGAATAAGCTGCAGAATTACTTGCTTTAAATTTTTAATTTTTGTATGTTTTCTACTTCAATATATTTATAAAAAGAAAATAGTCATACTGAATGAAAATGTATGCATAAAAATATTTTTTTAGCCTTGTTTATAATAGCAAAATATTGGCAACATTATTAAAATAAAGCGTCCAACAACAGGACATTACATTTTGAAAGTGTCATATCCATGGGACTAAGTTATATGCCACCATTTAAAAATATTTTAGAGGACTATTTAGTGACATAGCAATTTGTTAAGCAGAAAAAAATCATTTTTAAAGAGCCACCTGGTGTTTGCATTGTTGGTCCAGAGGAAGGACAGGATTCCTTGCAGAGGGAGACTTCACTATTGGTTCAGAAAGTCATCTTAAAGGGCTTGTTTGCCTTTGAAAGTTGTGGCCTTCCCCGTGGGCATAGCGTAGATTGAGGACATTTAGACAAAGAGTTCTATCCCACCGCTTTAAAAAGCAAAGGGACTTGGGAGTGGAGCTTCGGCTGCTCCCCAGGAGCAGTAGGAGGGTTTTGGACACATACAGCAAGAGTGGAGTGGATGGGGGAGCAGGTGTGGCCCAGCCAAAAAGTTGGCCAGTGTAAATTTTCCTGTGTTAGGGATGGCCAAGGAACTTTAGGATACAATGTCTATTATTAAATGAAATGCTACATTGTTTTCTAAGCTGAATGGAGACCCACATTCAGTTTGTTAAACTATTAACCTCCGTATCATCGACAAACAATAAAACAATGTGGTTCTGAAGTTAACTCTCATCTTCAGGTGGAACTGGGGAGAACCCCCCAGCGGGCTGTGGCTTCAGAGGCTCTTTCAGCCCTTGTCTGGCCTACATTTTTTTTCTTCCTTCTGCTCATTATCTGATCCTCTCCTTTCCTACCCCATGTTTATTCTTTCTGACCAAATGAAATGTCCTTGTTCTAAGGCTTTAATGCCAATTACAGAATTACAGAGAACTTTCTGTCGGCAGTTGTTCCAGCTCCACAAAATGTAGTATTTTTCTGTGTAGGATAGTTCCTTTTACTTTTTTTCTTTTCTCTGACTTGTGTTCATGCTCTAGCTGACAGAAACTGTATCTTGTGCTTTGGCTTTTGGCTAGGAAGCTGGGTAAAGCCTCCAAGTTAAATCCATCCGTAAAAAGACTCATTCAGGAGTGACATACTCAATACTTCTGGTGTAGCACAAACATTCCCCTGGCTGCAATCCTTCACGGAGCTCTGGAGAGCACAGGGCACATTGTAATCCAAAGTGATCCTTGAATTAGCTACTAAAACCAAGAGTCTTACTGCTCTCATTTCCTCTCCTATTTGGGCTTCTCTGTGGCTGACTGTACTTAACGCTACAGCCGCTCCGGGTGTGTTGGCTTTGCTCTGAAACCTTTCAGCGGCTGCCCGGGGCTGAGAGAGGATGCTGGGAATGACCCATCGATGGATACCAGAGGAGATGCAGAGAATGAATGCTACATATTTTTTCGATTGTCTTCTGTGATATCACCATCACCCACCTCTCCACCACCTTGTTTTCAAACAAGAATGTTTTATTGAACATACCCTGTTAGTGTCCTTGCAAACTGAATCCTTTGGATTGGAAGATGAAGTTTAATACATGACATCACCCCAGTATCCAATCCCACTGTGTTCTCTCTTTTGGGATCCTACTTTTCAGGTTTTTTTGTTGTGTTTTTTTGTTTGTTTGCCGGACTCTGCTTTGTTTCTTTTAATGATTTTATCATCAGCTTCTGATTACAGTTCTGCATGCTGCCCTGCTTTTCAGTTCTCTTTCCTTAAATGTCAGTCAGATGCATCCCCAAGTCCCCAAACAACAAACCCAAGTAAACATCCTGTAACTGGTAATTCACTTTAGAAAAATCAATTGTTGTATAAGGGCAGTTTCCCCTGAGAACTTCATGTGAATGAGATCTGAATATTCGCTTCTTGGGATTTAATAGCATCACCTTGAAAACTTACATTGTCTTGGCAGCAGTCTATACCCCACATTTTGACCTGTTATTCCTTTGAGGTTTTCAGTAGCAGAAGCTGTCACCATCCAGCAAACAGAAGGCTGGCAAAGTGTTCCTGTTTGGAGGGAATCCACTGGTGGCTGATACTCCATGGATTAGATCGGGTTTCTGAGTTTCATGTGTAACTGTTAGGCTCACTCTTGCTTTTGTCAGATAATCTAACAGGAGGGTTTCAAATGCTTTATGGACCATAACTTGAATATACTGCTAATGAAGAATTAGAGTGTATTGTGTTATTGATAATTCATTTTCTTCCAATAACAAATAAGCATCTATAATACAAGACTGGGCTAGGTACTGGGGCCAGGACCAGCTACACAATTTGTGAAGCCCAGTGTAAAACAAAAATGCAGGTCCCTTGTTTGAAAATTATTAAGAATCTAATAATATTTATTAAGAATTTAATATCCTGACAGCAGAACGTTAAACCAAGTGCAGGGCCTTTCTAAATTCTGGGTCCTGTGTAACTGCATAAGTTACAGGTTTCTGAAGCAGGCCCTGACCTCAAGGGATCAAGTAAGTGGGAACCAGACTAGTCCCTAGGTGGGAAGCAATTTATGCAGATTTCTTAAGCTGTCACTTGATTGTGGAGTTGGTACTTTACAACTGAGGAAATCTAAACATCCATATGTAACCTGAGTTTTGTACTTTCCTCTTTAATTTTTTTAAAAATTGTTAAAAGCCACAGATACAAAACTGCCAGAGGCATTATTTCCACTCTCAGCCAAATTAGCCTCTCTCAGCTTCTAGGCCATTCTTTATCTACAATGGATTCAGTTTGAAAATCCTGCTTTCAGGCCTGGAGGGTGTTTCCCTTCCCTTGTCACCTGCCTTGGAAAGCTGGGTGGTCTCTAGGAGCTTGGGGAAGGGCAGGTCTGTGTTTCCTCCTAATCTATAGAACAGGTGTTTTCTAATGTAATCCTGACTTGGTGACAAATTGTAAAAAAGAGTAGATGAAGTGGAGTGTGGGGCACCCTTTCTGATGGCACAGACAGTCTCCATTGTTGGCTTCTCCAAGGGGTTCACCATGAAGGACACAAGAAACACAGGGTAAGTGCAGGGATGTGCTGTCCCTGTCTCTGACAGTCACACGACCTGGCTTTGTTATAAACAGAAGCCACCATTGATGAGGTGCTTTGAGCCAGGGATGGTGCTGGCCTACATCGCTGCAGTCACTCTTTATGAGACTCTATCGTACTCATTTTCATGGGGGAAACCGAGGCTCAGCAGGTGGAGTGGCTTTCTCCAGCTAGTGAGTGCCTGAAGCCAGATGGGAAACCAAGTGTTTCCCCTGCTCTTCACCACCCTGTCTGCCACCCCTGCTGGAGAGCCTGGAGTGTGGGGGTTGAACCCCACATGCTGGGAAGAGGCCCCAGCTCAGCCTCCAAAGAGGCAGGAGAGCTGTTTCTGGAACCCCGCTGTGTTGTTGTTGTCCCCCATACAGATCACACCACAGACTAGTCACTGAAGAAAGACGTGGTAGTTGTCACAGCTGCCTGAAGTGAAAGCTCCAGGAGTTGGGCCTCATCTGCTGAGTGGAGCTCCTTCAGGGGCGCGGAGCCGGAGCTCTGGATGGGAGGCAGGGGCTAGGGCAGCCCAGGTGGCTGCATCTGGGGAGTGTCCTTGGACATCTGGGGGAGATGGCCTGGCTGGTTACTATGCAGAAGGATGTGCAGATGGCAGTGCTCACGGGCCCCTAGGGCAGCCTAAGGGTGTGTTGAGGGTCCCAGAAGCAAGGCCAGAGGGAGAGAAAGATAGATCGTGTCAATTCAGCTTTGATGAACTTGCCCAGAATTTTGAAATCAGGAAATCTAGAATGAATTTATTTCTGTTTAATCATAGATATGGGCATTGTGTTTACATTTTATGATTTTCTGTAACAGTCAGTGTGAATTATATGGGGTGTGATGGGCATTAAAATTTTATCAGTGCTTAGGAATTCCAGCAGTCTTCATCTGGCCCCGGACATCTAGCAGCTCTTCCTAAACTATTACCATCCATTCCATACCGAGGCCCTCCTCGGACTATCCTGGTGCCAGAAACTTCGTAAATACTGATCCCTCTTTGGAAGAGTAAGAACTTTTGTCAAGACCTCTAGGATAAGTCTCTCAGTAGTTAACTCAGTTTAGGGGAAGATAGTTAACACCGTATTTTTCAAGATACAAGGTAAGGACCCGAGGCCACTGGGAGATCAAGATGGGTAGGCTCCTAAAATCGTGTACTGACTGGCATTCACCTCTTCCTTGTCTACAGAGGTCCTGTGTCCTTATTCAATCACTTCCCTCTGCCAGCTTAAATAACTTTTCCTTCATTCCATGAAGTCCACCTGAGAGCTCTCCCCTTCTGTCCATGTAAAATTCAGACCCCAACTGAATGCAGAGTTGATTCTATGCATGGATATTCATTTCCTCCCATACACCACTGACCTCAAACAGGTCATCAAACATACATATCAGAACTTAGTCACTTTGTGGAAGACATAGAAAGCCTCTTGTGTATGACAAGATTGTGTTGAACTGATAATCACAATGTTTTAATATTCATTAAGAATTTGACATATAGTGATTCACTGATTCTCACAAAAACTGAAGTGGGTACTCTTAACACCATTTACAGATAGGGAAGCTGAGGAAGGTAGAGGTAAAGTAATTTGCTCAGAGTCACACAGTAAATGGGGCTGCTGGGTTCCTCATCTGAGCTCTCCTTCACTATTTCACTCTGCCTCCATATTCCCTATGGTGCTCTTGCTTTAAAACATATTTTCATATTAATTACCTTGTTAATTCTTCAGACAACCCCCCGGTGATGAATTATTAACCCCATTCCACAGATAAGGAAATTGAGCCTCAGAGGTTTATGGTTCATTCTTCTTTGTAAGGTATATTTTCATTAGAGTTTTGTTCTAGAACATTCTTGATAAAAAATGAAAGGGAAAGGGGGTGGCCCATGAATATGAAGGAGGAAGACAATGTAGGATACTGAGAAAGTTTAGTTAAGAGGAATGGAGTCCTTACCTCCTTACCCTCACCCTTTCAGCCAGGGGGAAATAAAACTTAATAATCTGTTGTGAAGAGCTGTTTTCAACTGATGTGAGGAAGGCTAGCCCCTTGGGAGCAGAGAACCTGCAGTGGATTTTACAGAGTTAATGAAAAGGTATTTAAACAGGAGGCTAGGGAGAAAATGAGAAGGAGAATGCCATCAGTGCAATCTTTAGCCCTGTACCTTGCCTCACAGAAAACCCACATACATATTTTTTTAATTGAATTGCATCCAATTCTTTGGTATGCATTTTCCTCTTGAGCAATCTAATGCCAATTCAAAAATAAAAGAAACAGCCTGCTTTCTAAAACATTTCAGGCTTTTGAAAGACTTAAGGTCCTTCAAACTCCTATAATTACCCCCACATTATTGCTACACATCAATTTAGCATCCAGATTGAAAAGTGGAATAAATGTTTACCAGAAGCCCATTTACTTGTCAACTTCAACAATGAGTCTGGGATGAGAAACAATATTCTCTGAGCTAAGTGGTGTAATTTCACTACCCAATGCTGTTGTCAATGTTTCATCAGTTGGAAATCAATGAAGTTCAATCAATTCTCTAGATCCTAGTACCTTAACCTTTGGACAGCCAAAGGGCCCTTTCTGTTCTGGACACTTTCAGGTCTAGGATGGTTTTGTCTTTTTCATATAATCAGCAAAGCTCAAACTGCTTCCTGATTGAAGAAAATTGCTCAGCAGCCCCGACAAATGATTGGAAAGTGTTTTCCAGTTTCTAACAATGACCTCGGGAAGTGAATGAAATTGGAGAGCACCAGGCTCTCAGCACCTCTGCAGGCCCCTGCTGTTCTTTTCTTCTTTTTCCTGTTCTATTATTTTTATTTTTCCTGTGTTTGTTGTAGTGACCTGAGGTTGGCTGGGCCGCTATCTCTTTCCCTAAGGGACAGGGTGACCCCCCAAGGAGCCACCTTTAGCAAAGACCTTGCATTGCAGACATCAAACACTCCACTGCCCAGCCTTGCCTCCAGCTCCTGCTGCTGCATGAGATTTCACGATTCTGCTGAGCTCTTGGGAAAGGGCAGGTGGGCTTTTCCTTGCACTGGGTGAATCTTGGGAGAGTTTGCTCTTCTGTTTCCATCTATGTTATTTTGCCAAATCCCACCCAGTTGCTAGCCTGTTGGTGACACTTTTCACTTGGCAGAATAAAGATGTGTGTGTGTTTTTACACCACATTCTACAATATGTTTTTCTTCTTTTCCATAGGAACTTGGGAAGAAATGGAGTAATGAAACACACAGGCTCAAATTGCCATCTTAGAACAGAAGTCTTGACATCCTTTTCAAAAACAATTACTAATACAATTTATAGTCCTGTTTATGGCATAAGAATAAAAAGTCCATGAAACTACTCAGCACTGTAGGAAATGAGTGGTGTATTAAACTGTTGACGGTGCTCTAATCCTGGCTCCAGAATGATTAACTAACAAATCTATCATCTGGGGGAAAGCTGGCTTCGCAGAGATTAATTCTTAAACTATTCTTGTGTAGGGGTATTGTTTGGTTTTTATTTGAAAGAACTTCCATAATTGTTAAAAAAATTATATGTTTGTTTTTTAATTAAAATAGAAATAACCTGTGTTTTACATATGTCTATAGCTATATTCCATACATTTTTAACTGATTTTGATTTTTTTTAATGGTAAAAAGGACCAGAATTTCAATAAGGGGCTATAAAAGTTTTTCATCAGTACCAAAGGGGAGGTGGGTATATCAGTTAGGAGTTGATTGAAAGCCAGGACCAGAAGTCAACTCCTGTTAACCAAAGATCAAAAGGGGAATTTATTATAAGGCTGTAGTGGGGAAGGTGTGCTTTCCCCAAATCTGTACCTGCAGGTGAAACTAGAAAAGATTGTCAGTTACAATGTATCCAGCTGCCAATCACAGAGCTAGATATAGTGGACTTCCTCCTGACTCATGTAACTGAAGTCCAGAGGTGAGAAAGGCTCTCAGCTGGTCAGTGACGTGATCAAGTTTCTTGCAGCTCTCTACTTGCCTTTCACACTGCTAGCTTCATCCTTATGCCGGTTCTCAGGGCCGCAAGGAAGCTGCCAGCAATCCCTGGGGTTATATCCTCCATGTTTTAGCCTGGGTTCCCAGAAAAAAATGATGCATTAACACTTTATTAGGGACTGGAGTGTCATTTTAGGAAGCAGGGGAAAGAAAAGGAAAAATGAGGTGGAGAAAGGAAGAGAGCAAGTGTAACCGCGAGGCTTCAGAAAGGTTGTGTGAGCTACCAGCTGTGTAGATACAGGAGCAAAAAAAAAAAAATTGTCTATCAGTGACTTCCTGGTTCCCATTTTCCACGGATACAAGTTATGCCCAAGGGACTTAATTCTCCCTCCCATTTTCCACTGATGTGAGTTATTCCCATGGGACTTAATTCTCCCTCCCTTCCTAGTGCTGTGCCTGGGCTTCTCCACACAGCTGGTGGGAAAGCTGCAGCCCCCACAGGACCAGTGGAGCCAGGACATAGACTCTCTTTGCCAGATGGTGATGCATGTACAACTTCTCCATCTCTGGGGCTAGGAATGGCAGAAATAGAGGCCTGGGTTCCTAATCTCAGGAGCAGAGGCTGTTCCTGAGGCCTCGCTGGTCTCTAGGCAGGCAAGTGCATGTATCTGAGACGGCACATAAATGAGTCCAGTGCATCACCCCTATCTGGGATGGGGGCTCTCTTCCAGAAGCTGCTCCAGAAGAGTAAGGAAGTCTATTTCATGGATGGTGACAAGGCTTCCACTCCATTCGTGAAGATACTTACCTTCAAATTCTGGTTATTGAAAGTCTCCTACTTCCTGGAATATCTAAGAAATCACCCTCACACTGAGTAGCCAACTCTGTGTAAGTGTGGGCATGCCATCTCAACAACATATTCCATGGGTGTTGGGTACGTATATAAGTATTATTTGCCAAGTAAACAGGGGATACATCACTAGTGCTGAAGGTGCCAACCAGAAACACCCTAAGCCTTGTCATTTTCAGGTAGGAATAGTCAGTGTATAAGCTAATATAAAAACACCACGAAATTTATAATGGCCCATTAGACATAAACTGAAAGTGAATATAGCATGAAGACTAATCCAAGGTAGAGAAGTAAAAAAGAAATGGTGGCTTCTTTCAATAGGTAAGTAGTTAAACAAACATTGGTATAGCCATACAATGGAATTTTTTTTAAATAATTTATTTTGGTATCATTAATCTACAATTACGTGTGCAATATTATGGTGATTAAACTACCCCCTTCATCAGGCCCCCACCCACCCCATTACAGTCACTGTCCATCAGCGTAGTGAGATGCTATAGAATCACTACTTGTCTTCTCTGAGTTGTACAGCCCTCCCCGTGCCCCCCCAACATTACACCTGCTAATCGTAATGCCCCTTTTTCCCTCTTATCCCTCCCTTCCCACCCATCTTCCCCAGTCCCTTTCCCTTTAGTAGCTGTTAGTCCATTCGTGGGATCTGTGACTCTGCTGTTGCTTTGTTCCTTCAGTTCTTTTCTTTGTTCTTATACTCCACTTATGAGTGAAATCATTGTCTTTTTCGGCTTGGCTTATTTCACTGAGCATAATACCCTCTAGCTCCATCCATGCTGTTACAAATGGTAGGATTTGTTTTCTTCTTATGGCTGAATAGTATTCCATTATGTATATATACCACATCTTCTTTATCCATTCATCTACTGATGGACACTTAGGTTGCTTCCATTTCTTGGCTATTGTAAATAGTGCTGCGATAAACATAGGGGTGCATCTGTCCTTTTCAAACTGGGCTGCTGCATTCTTAGGGTAAATTCCTAGGAGTGGAATTCCTGGGTCAAATGGTATTTCTATTTTGAGTTTCTTGAGGAACCTCCATAATGCTTTCCACAATGGTTGAACTAATTTGCAGTCCCACCAGCAGTGTAGGAGGGTCCCCTTTTCTCCACATCCTCGCCAACATTTGTTGTTGTTTGTGTTTTGGATGTTGGCCATCCTCACTGCTGTGAGGTGATATCTCATTGTGGTTTTAATCTGCATTTCTCTGATGATTAGCGATGTGGAGCATCTTTTCATGTGCCTGTTGGCCATCTGAATTTCTTCTTTAGAGAAGTGTCTATTCATGTCCTCCGCCCATTTCTTAATTGGATTATTTGCTTTCTGTTTGTTAAGGTGCATGAGTTCTTTATATATTTTGGATGTCAACCCTTTATCAGATACGTTTTTTATGAATATATTCTCCCATACTGTAGGATGTCTTTTTGTTCTACTGATGGTGTCCTTTGCTGTACAGAAGCTTTTCAGCTTGATATAGTCCCACTTGTTCATTTTTGCTTTTGTTTCCCTTGCCCAGGGAGATATGTTCATGAAGAAGTCGCTCATGTTTATGTCAAAGAGATTTTTGCCTATGTTTTTTTCTAAGAGTTTTATGGTTTCATGACTTACATTCAGGTCTTTGATCCATTTTGAGTTTACTTTTGTGTATGGGGTTAGACAGTAGTCCAGTTTCATTCTCTTACATGTAGCTGTCCAGTTTTGCCAACACCAGCTGCTGAAGAGGCTGTCATCTCCCCACTGTATATCTAAGGCTCCTTTATCATATATTAATTGACTGTATATGTTTGGGTTAATATTTGGATTTTCTATTCTGTTCCACTGGTCTGTGGGTCTGTTTTTGTGCCAATACCAAATTGTCTTGATTACTGTCACGGAGCGTAATTCCCCGTTTTACTCCTCCTTCTCAGGATTGCTTTGGCTATTCGGGGTCTTTTGTGGTTCCATATGAATTTTAGAATTATTTATTCCAGTTCATTGAAGAATGCTGTTGGTGTTTTGATAGGGATTGTGTTGAATCTGTAGATTGCTTTAGGTAGTATAACCATTTTGACAATATTTATTCTACCTAGACAAGAGCATGGGATGAATTTCCATTTGTTAGTGTCCTCTTTAATTTCTCTTAGGAGCGTCGTGTAGTTTTCAGAGTACAGGTCTTTGACTTCCTTCGTTAGGTTTATTCCTAGGTATTTTATTCTTTTTGATACAATTGTGAATGGAACTGTTTTTCTGATTTCTCTTTCTGTTAGTTCATCGTTAGTGTATAGGAAAGCAACAGATTTCTGTGGGTTAATTTTGTATCCTGCAACTTTGCTGAATTCAGATATTAGTTCTAGTAGTTTTGGAGTGGGGTCTTTACAGTTTTTTATGTACAACATCATGTCATCTGCAAGTAGTGACAATTTGACTTCTTCTTTACCAATCTGGATGCCTTGTATTTCTTTGTTTTGTCTGATTGCCGTGGCTAGGACCTCCAGTACTATGTTGAATAACAGTGGAGAGAGTGGGCATCCCTGTCTTGTTCCTGATCTTAGATGAAAAGTTTTCAGCTTCTTGCTGTTAAGTATGATGTTAGCTGTGGGTTTGACATATATGGCCTTTATGATGTTGAGGTACCTGGTGTCTATACCCATTCTGTTGAGAGTTTTAATCATGAATGGATGCTGAATTTTGTCAAATGCTTTTTCAGCATCTATGGAGATGATCATGTGGTTTTTGTTCTTTTTGTTGATGTGGTGGATGATGTTGATGGATTTTCGAATGTTGTACCATCCTTTCATCCCTGAGATGAATCCCACTTGATCATGGTGTATGATCCTCTTGATGTATTTTTGAATTCGGGTTTGCTAATATTTTGTTGAGTACTTTTGCATCTACGTTCATCAGGGATATTGGTCTGTAATTTTCTTTTTTGGTGAGGTCTTTGCCTGGTTTTTGTATTAGAGTGATGCTGGCTTCATAGAGTGAGTTTGGAAGTATTCCCTCCTCTTCTATTTTTTGGAAAACTTTAAGGAGAATGGGTGTTATTTCTTCTCTGTATGTCTGGTAGAATTCAGAGGTGAATCCCTCAGGTCCGGGGGATTTGTTCTTGGGTAGTTTTTTGATTACCAATTCAATTTCGTTGCTTGTGATTGGTCTGTTTAGTCTTTCTGTTTCTTGTTTGGTCAGTCTTGGAAGGATGTATTTTTCTAAGAAGTTGTCCATTTCTTCTAGGTTTTCCAGGTTGTTAGCATGTAGATTCTCATAGTATTCTCTTATCATTCTTTGTATTTCTGTGGGGTCCGTTGTGATTTTTCCTTTCTTATTTCTAATTCTGTTTATGTGTGTAGATTTTCTTTTTCTCTTAATAAGTTTTGTTTATTTTGTTTATTTTTTCAAAGAACTAACTCTTGATTTCATTTATTTTTTCTATTGTTTTATTCTTCTCAATTTTATTTCTTCTCTAATCTTTATTATGTCCCTCCTTCTGGTCACTTTGGGCCTCATTTGTTCTTCTTTTTCCAGTTTCAGTAATTGTGTCTTTAGACTATTCATTTGGGAATGTTCTTCCTTCTTTAAATAGGCCTGGACTGCAATATACTTTCCTCTTAGAACTGCCTTTGCTGCGTCCCACAGAATTTGTGGCTTTGTGTTATTGTTGTCATTGGTCTCCAAATGTTCTTTGATCTTTGTTTTAATTTGGTCATTGACCCATTGATTATCTAGGAGAATGTTGTTAAGTCTCCATGTATTTATGAGCCTTTTTGTTTTCTTTCTAAAATTTATTTCTAGTTTTATACCTTTGTGATCTGTGAAGTTGGTTGGTCGAATTTCAATATTTTTGAAATTACTGAGGTTCTTTTTGTGGCCTAGTATGTGGTCTATTCTGGAAAATGTTCCATGTGCACTTGAGAAGAATGTGTATCCTGTTGCTTTTGGGTATAGAGTTCTGTAGATGTCTGTTAGGTCCATCTGTTCTAGTGTGTTGTTCAGTGCCTCTGTGTCTTTACTTATTTTCTTTCTGGTTGATCTGTCCTTTGGAGTGAGTGGTGTGTTGAAGTCTCCTAAAATGAATGCATTGCTGTCTATTTCCTCCTCTAATTCTGTTAGTATTTGTTTCACATATGCCGGCGCTCCTGTGTTGGGTGCATATATATTTATAATGGTTATATCCTCTTGTTGGACTGACCCCTTTATCCTTATGTAATGTCCTTCTTTATCTCTTGCTACTTTCTTCGTTTTGAAGTCTATTTTGTCTGATACAAGTACTGCAACACCTGCTTTTCTCTCCTTGTTGTTTGCATGAAATATCTTTTTCCATCCCTTCACTTTTAGTCTGTGTATATCTTTGGGTTTGAGGTGAGTCTCTTGTGAGCAACATATAGATGGGTCTTGCTTTTTTATCGATTCTGTTACTCTGTGTCTTTTGATTGGTGCATCGAGTGCATTTACATTTAGGGTGATTATCAATAGATACGTACTTATTGCCATTGCTAGCTTTAGATTCGTGGTTACCAAAGGTTCAAGGGTTGCTTCCATACTATTTAACAATCTAACTTAACTTTCTTGTTAAGTTATTGTAAACACCGTCTGATGTTTCTCTATTTCTCTCCCTTCTTATTCTTCCTCCTCCATTCTTTATATTCTAGGTGTTTTATTCTTTGCCTTTAGTTAGTATTTGGATGGTCTGCTTTCTTTACTATGATTTTATTTTCTCTGGTGATATCTTTTTAGCCTTAGGAGTGCTTCCCTCTAGAGCAGTTCCTTTAAGATGTCCTGTTGAGGTGGTTTATGGGAGGCAAACTCTCTCAGCTTTTGCTTGTCTGGAAATTGTTTAATCCCTCCATCATATTTAAATGATAATCGTGCTGGATACAATATTATTGGTTTGAGGCCCTTGTGTTTCATTACGTTAAATATCATGCCATTCTCTTCTGGCCTATAAGGTTTCTGTTGAGAAGTCTGATGATAGTCTGATGGGTTTTCCTTTGAAGGTGATCTTTTTTCTCTCTCTTGCTGCCTTTAATACTCCATCCTTATCTTTGATCTTTGCCATTTTAATTATTATGTGTCTTGGTGTTGTCTTCCTTGGGTCCCTTGTGTTGGGAGATCTGTGGGCTTCTGTGGACTGCGAGACTATTTCTTTCCCCAGCATGGGGAAGTTTTCAGCAATTATTTCTCCAAAGACACTTTCTACCCCTTTTTCTCTCTCTTCTTCCCTGGTATTCCTCTAATGCGAATATTGTTCCGTTTTGATTGGTCACACAGTTCTCTTAATATTCTTTCATTCCTAGAGATCCTTTTATATCTCTCTGCCTCAGCTTCTCTGTATTCCTGTTCTCTGATTCCTATTCCATTAACAGTCTCTTGCATCTCGTCCAGTCTGCTGTTTAGCCCGTCAATCACTTGTCTGATTTCTGTATTGTCTTTCCTCACTTCCCTCACTTCCTCTCTCAGCTCTTGCATATTTCTCTGTAGATTCATCGGTATGGTTATGAGCTTTGTTCTGAATTCTTTTTCAGGAAGGTTGTGCATTCCCATCCCTTTAGTTTCCCTCTCTGTTGTTGTGTGAGTCTGGGTAAGTTTTGTTGGTACCATATTCCTCTGTCTTTTCATGGCGATAGAGTGGTTGCTGGTAGTTGCCATGTATGTCAGCTGGGCTCTTTAAGACTTTTAAAAAGAAAAGAAAGAAAGGAAAGAAAGAAAAGAAAAGAAAAAAAAAAAAACACCCGCTGGGAGTAGATTCTGTGGGGATGCTGTAGGTGGCGCTGTTGCTCCACTATTCCACAGCCGCGGCCATGCCGCTCTGCAGGGCCCTTTGTAGCTCTGGCCTGGGCGGTAACGAATGGGAGGCTGTTGATCACTGTGTGAGTCTCAGTGTGGCTACTTTTCCCCGTCACCAGCCAAGGGGTCTGATATTCCCCTGCTGGGCTGAGTGTGCTGGGACGATCCTACTCCTCTGTTGAGCCACTGTCTCTTTAAAACCGCTATAAAAAAGCACGCGCTTTTCTTTTAACCCGGGGAGCTGGCTGCGAGGACCTAGGTGCGTTCCCCGTTCAGATCCTGCACCCTCTGTCTCTCTAATCTCCACTACACCATGTGATGTGTTTCAGCACTCCCGGCGCAGATCACCGGGGCTGGTTATTTCCCGGGCCTGTACTTCCACTCCCTCCTGGCTCTGAATCCTCTCCTGCCGCCGGTGTCCTGGGGTGGGGGAGTGCTTGGGTCCCGCCGGGCCGCGGCTCCATATCTTACCTGCCTGGTGGGGTGCTGAGTCCTCTCAGGTGTAGCTGGAGACTGGTGTCGTCCTTTATCTTCTGGTCTCTTTTAGGAATAGTTGTATTTGGTGTACTTTCATAAATATATTTGGTTTTGGGAGGAGATTTCCACTGCCCTGCTCATGCCGCCATCTTCCTGGAAGTCTGGAATATTATTTAGTAATAAAAAGTAAAGAGATAACAAGTCACAAAAAGACATGGAGGGAATGTAAAATGCATGTTGCTAAATGAAAGAAGCCAATCTGAAAAGGCTACATACTATGTTTCCAAGTCTGTAACATCCTGGAAAAGAGAAAACTACAGAGATTTTAAAAAGATCATGGTTACCAGGGATTTGGAGGACGTCGGGATGAATAGATCGAGCATGGGGCACTTTTCGGACAATGAAACTATTCTGTATGTAATGACAGAGGCATGATATTATAAACTGAAAACCTATAGAACTGTACAACACAAAACATGCATCCTCATATGAACTATGGACTTTAGTTAATAATGTATCAATATTGGTTCATCAGTTATAACAAGTAACATCTGACCACACTAATGTCAGATGTTAATGGTAGGGGAAACTGTGTGTAGGGGTTGGGGAGGAAGGGTAAGGCATATATGGGAACTCTCTACTTTCTGCTCAGTTTTTCTGTAAACCTAAAACTGTCCTAAAAAATAAAATGTATTGAAAATAAGAGAGAGAGAAATGGGAGGTGGGGAGTAGGGAAGGGGGAAATTTCATTGTTTGAACCTGAATGAAAAGAAAAGGGCCAAGCATGCCTCCCCCTGGGTGACATTGCCCTTGGACATCTGGGTGTATAGTTAGGCTGCGTTCCTCGTTCCCATTTTCAGAATTGCAGCCTTCCTCCACCCAGAGGACTCTTGTGAGGGAGTGGGCTCTATCAGGCACAGTCTTCATGCAACTCCATCTCCCTGGCTGCAGCTGGATTGGTCTAGGAGAGAACATGTCACTCAGCTTTGGCCAGTTTGTTTCCTTGAGGATTTTTCCCCATCTGGGCTAGTAAGAAAGGAAAGATTTTCATTCAGATCACTAATCCAGATTCTAATCAGATTCCGTTTATAATATGAACTACTTATGGATGTGAATCCTATCTGCACCATCAGCCCTCAGGAATCATGTGCTGTGCATGATAGCCATGGTGGTCATAGTGATGCTAAAGATAGGAGAGGAAGTTGCTCAGTAAATTTTGTACCAGTCTAATCACTGTAAAATGAAATATTTCTCCCCTTTGTCTTTTCAGAGGTGTCATGAGTGTGAACCAGGGATATTTGTCCATCCGCCTCCGAGCTGTGAGTGTGATCTGTTCTTACTGCTGTGCCCGGAGGCCCGAGGCTCACCTGCTGCTGAGCACCCCCGTCTGCCCAGCCTCTGATCACTGCTCAGGGCAACAGGTGCGTTACCAGGAAATTTAATACACAGCCACTTTTATTACGATGACATGGTTCTGCTTCTTGGTATTTCGCCCTTCTCTTCTGAGGGCTGAGAGTGCTTCACAATATACAATCTCTATTCTTGGGCTTCCTGTGAGGTAGGCAGTTAGAAGGAATTGAGAAATCACAGCACATCTGAACAATAGCAAGCCCTCTCCCTAGCGTTGCCGGAAGAGAGCGTGGTGACATCAGCAGCGGGTCTGTGCCCTCCCCCATGCAATGCTGTGGAGCTTCTGTGCATGGGTGAGCGAGCATCTTATGAGCTGAATGATAATTAGGAAAACCATTGAGAAAATGGGAGAAACATCCTGCAAATTAAAGGAGGTTGAAATACAAAAGGAAATGAAATCTTTGCTTTTTCAAAGAGAGAGGCAGTCTTGCCTATGAACATTTTGACTCTTTCTTTTCCTTTACTTCTTCCCAGTCCATGCTCCCCATTTATCTTTTCTTGGGCCCTCATTCAGATTTTCTGAACTGACTTGATGCTGCTTCAGACAGCCGTGTGGTTTCCGTGGGTGTGTCATTAAGGTGATGACATGGCTTCTCGGCCATCTGTGACTTAGTGAGTCCCAGCTCCATCCACAGCGTTATGTGGCGGTGCCTCCTCCTCTTGCAGCTCAGAGCCCGCCAGGTGCCGGGAGTGCAGGACAGGCTCTGGTTGGGCAGTCATTATGTTATTCAGTAGACCTGCAAAGGCTGTCAGCCAAGTGGCATGGCATGGAACTACTTGTGTGAGGGCCCTAATGAATGAGGGAAGGTTGCCTTCTGAGCGCCTTCTTTCCTGTGCTGTGGGACACTGGTGGGATGGTACTGACCAGTTCACTTAGTTAACTTCTATTCGTGTAACCATGGGTTACTCCTTTTTGAGCTGTGTGGTCAGGCTCTCCCAGGCCTCTGGGCGATTCAGCTTGGTGCCTCCCAAACATTACAATTCATACACGTTACCCAGGATCTTGTTAAAATGCAGATTCAGACTCAGTAGGTCTGGGGTGGGCTGATGATCCCACGTACCTAACGGATGCCGCTGCTCCGTGGACTGCTCTTCAGTTAGCAAGGGCCTTGCTAGTCATAGCTGAGCACACCGTACAGCCGCCTGCCTCTGGGAATAGACAGGAGAGCAGAACCACATGTGCCTTTGGACTTCTCCGGCCCTGTGACCACCATAAAGGGGAAGGGAAGTGGAGTGCCCGTGGATCGGACCTCTACCATGCCCGAGGCATGAAGCCAAGCAGCCAGCATGTAATTATGTTATCTTAGTTGGCGAGACTCTGAGTAATTTCAATAAGAAAGTGATTAAGTAAACCCTGGTTTGTAAGTGGGGCCCTTTCTGACATTATGAGCAGCCAGTGCTGCCAAGGTGACTTGAGAGACCCAAGATGCCAAATCTGAGTGGAGGGGACCTCGACAGGGACGAGTGCTTCACCAGAGGAGACCCCAACTCCAGGAAGACCCGCCCAAAATAGAGGCGGCCTGCTGCAGATCAGTAACTACTGCTGTTCTCAGAGGGCACGGATAGTTTGGAAACCTTGCTTGGTGACTCATCTGCCTGCATGGTTGCCAGGAGTTATGTCTAGCTCTAGTCGGCCAGTCACTGCCTGGCAGAGGGAAAGCGCCTTGTAAGCTTTTTCTCGAGGATGTTGTGGCTCTGGGGAAGGACGGGCCTGGGCCCATCAGCCAGGTGGCATGCTGGACTCCACTGTGCCCTCTGGGATGGACTTCCTAAGGGCAGGAGAACCAGACCAGGTTGTCCGGGCCCCTGCCCCTTCAGGCCTAATTCCCACATACTGAGGAATATGAGTAGTGGGTTTGGGGTTTCCCAAAGCCAGGTAGTCACCTGTTGGGATGCTTGGCTATTTGGCCAAGTGGGTGAGGACCCACAGTCAGAAGAGTTGCTTATTTCACAGGGCTAGGCCCATGACCAGGGCCCCAGGTTGGCTTGTCTGGTGGGAGCAGAGGCCCTGAAAGGCTTTTTCACCAAAAGCAGCACTAGCAAGAAGCTGCCCCCACCACACTCACAATTCTTTGCTTTCCCGGACCGTTCTGACTCACAGACCTATGTGATCCAAGGGACGCCTCGGGCTGACTGAAGAAACTAAGGGCAGATAATTAAGGAAGATTTGCAGTGATTTTATCAGGTCTTCTGATATGTTTACTTCTCTGCAAAGTATTCCTAAGACACCAAGCTCCTAGCCTAGAACACAGCAGAGCAGAAAGGTTTCTTTGGCTTGTTGAAAGGAGTAGCATATGAGAGAAGAATCAGTGTTGGCTGGCAACATATTCTGAGGATTTGCTGTGGCTATGACACCCTGTCAAGAGCTGTGAGAAACAACAAAAGTTACACCTCAAATTTTTATGATCTGTTGTGGAATACGAGCTGTGCATTCAAAAAAAAAACCCCACCTATGGCACATTAGAGTTTATACAGCACTTTCATATAAATTATGTTATTTGTTGCAACCAGCCTGTGAGGTAAAAATTTAGATCTTCTGCATTTTGTAGATAAAAAAATGAACCTCAGAGAGGTTAAGATAATTTTTTCAAAATTGGATAGGGATCCAGAAGTGGATTTCAGATTAAAGTCAAGCATCAGCACCTTTCTCCTCATCGCAGTGCCCAGCGCACTTTGGTCCCTCTAGAGTTAGGAAGGAAGAATGGGTCTTCTTGGAACCCTCACCCTGCTCCTGGAAGAGCCCTGACTGTGAGCATCTGCTTGACTGGGATCCATCCCCAATGCCCTCTCCTCTTCCTTCCATAGCTACTCATTTCTCCAAAAGGCACAGAGCCCTCTAGTAGTGCAAAACTCATGACTTTTGACAGTGCATCACTCCCTAAAACATATCCCTGATCCCCCAAGGACTACATCTCAGCTTACCATATGCTTCCCTTTTTAAAGCCAAAGAAACAGAGTTTCTGGTATGCAGGGTGTAAGGCCTACAAGACAGACTACATTATCCCTTGCACTAGAGCCATTTTTAAAAATAATTTATTTTGATATCATTAATCTACAATTAATTACATGTGCAATATTATGGTTATTAAACTACCCCCTTCATCAGGTCCCCCGCACCAACCCCATTACAGTCACTGTCCATTAGCATACTGAGATGCTATAGAGTCATTACTTGTCTTCTCTGAGTTGTACAGCCCTCCCCGTGGCCCCCTAACATTACGTCTGCTAATCTTTATGCCCCTTTATCCCCCTGGTCCCTCCCTTCCCACCCATCTTCCCCAGTCCCTTTCCCTTTGGTAACTATTAGTCCATTCTTGGGTTCTGTGAGTCTGCTGCTGTTTTGTTCCTTCAGTTTTTTTCTTTGTTCTTATACTCCACATATGAGTGAAATCATTTGATACTTGTCTTTTTCGGCTTGGCTTATTTCACTGAGCATAATACCCTCTAGCTCCATCCATGTTGTTGCAAATGGTAGGATTTGTTTTCTTCTTATGGCTGAATAATATTCCATTGTGTATATGTACCACACTTCTTTATCCATTCATCTACTGATGGACACTTAGGTTGCTTCCATTTCTTGGCTATTGTAAATAGTGCTGCGATAAACACAGGGGTGCATATGTCTTTTTCAAACTGGGCTGCTGCAGTCTTGGGTTAAATTCCTAGGAGTGGGATTCCTGGGTCGAATGGTATTTCTATTTTGAGTTTTCTGAGGAACCTCCATACTGCTTTCCACAATGGTTGAACTACTTTACATTCCCACCAGCAGTGTAGGAGGGTTCCCTTTTCTCCACATCCTCTCCAACATTTGTTGTTTGTGTTTTGGATGTTGGCCATCCTCACTGGTGTGAGGTGATATCTCATTGTCGTTTTAATTTGCATTTCTCTGATGATTAGCGATGTGGAGCATCTTTCCATGTGCCTGTTGGCCATCTGAATTTCTTCGTTAGAGAAGTGTCTATTCATGTCCTCTGCCCATTTCTTAATTGGATTATTTGCTTTTTGTTCGTTGAAGTGTGTGAATTCTTTATATATTTTGGACATCAACCCCTTATCAGATATGTCATTTATGAATATATTCTCCCATACTGTAGGATGTCTTTTTGTTCTACTGATGGTGTCCTTTGCTGTACAGAGCTTTTCAGCCTGATATAGTCCCATTTGTTCATTTTTGCTTTTGTTTCCCTTGCCCGGGGAGATATGTTCATGAAGAAGTCGCTCATGTTTATGTCCAAGAGATTTTTGCCTATGTTTTTTTCTAAGAGTTTTATGGTTTCATGACTTACATTCAGGTCTTTGATCCACCTTGAGTTTACCTTTGTGTATGCGGTTAGACAGTAGTCCAGTTTCATTCTCCTACATGCAGCTGTCCAGTTTTTCCAACACCAGCTGCTAAAGAGGCCGTCATCTCCCCAATGTATATCCAAGGCTCCCTTATTAAATATTAATTGACTGTATGTGTTTGGGTTAATGTTTGGATTTTCTATTCTGTTCCACTGGTCTGTGGGTCTGTTTTTGTGCCAATAACAAATTGTCTTGATTACTGTGGCTTTGTAGTAGAGCTTGCAGTCAAGGAGCGTAATATTCCCCCTGTTTTATTCCTCCTTCTCAGGATTGCTTTGGCTATTCGGGGTCTTTTGTGGTGCCATATGAATTTTAGAATTATTTGTTCGAGTTCATTGAAGAAAGCTGTTGGTAGTTTGATAGGGATTGCATTGAATCTGTATATTGCTTTAGGTAGTATAGCCGTTTTGACAATATTTATTCTTCCTAGCCAAGAGCATGGGATGCATTTCCATTTGTTAGTGTCCTCATTAATTTCTCTTAGGAGTGTCTTGTAGTTTTCAGAGTACAGGTCTTTCACTTCCTTCGCTAGGTTTATTCTCAGGTATTTTATTCTTTTTGATGCAGTTGTGAATGGAATTGTTTCTCTGATTTCTCTTTCTGTTAGTTCATCGTTAGCATATAGGAAAGCAACAGAATTCTGTGTGTTAATTTTGTATCCTGCAACTTTGCTTGTCAGGGTTTTTAGCCTTCCCCGAACCCCCTCCAAAACTGCAGAGAGCGGGAAGGGGGAGACACACCCTGGCAAGGCAGGACCAGGAAGGGTGAGTGCCGACTGTCCGCCCGATCACCAGCCTCCAGCCCCTAGGCCTGAACTGGAGACAAACAGATGCGACAGGGAGCTCAGTCAAAGCAGGAACTCGTTTATTGCAGAAACAGCAGAGTATACATTCATGGGCCAATCAGCATAAAGGTCAAGCAGTCATAAGCTCTTCATGCACGAAGGCACATAAAGCAAGTGAATGGTGTCCACGAGCTGATCACGATCCCAAAAGACTCACGCCACCAATAGGGAGATACCCAGAACACAGGTAGACTAATGTCATAGCCCGCCAAAATGCCTGGGCACCACCCTATGCTCATCCGGCGAGCGCCATCTTGGCAATAATTCAGCATTTAAGGGCTACTTCTTATATTAGAAGGCCCTACATTTGCTGAATTCAGATATTAGTTCTAGTAGTTTTGGAGTGGAGTCTTTAGGGTTTTTTATGTACAGTATCATGTCATCTGCAAATAGTGACAATTTGACTTCTTCTTTACCAATCTGGATGCCTTGTATGTCTTGGTTTTGTCTGATTGCTGTGGCTAGGACCTCCAGTACTATGTTGAATAACAGTGGAGAGAGTGGGCATCCCTGTCTTGTTCCCGATCTTAGATGAAAAGCTTTCAGCGTCTCGCTGTTAAGTATGATGTTAGCTGTGGGTTTTTCATATATGGTCTTTATGATGTTGAGGTACTTGCCCTCTATACCCATTTTGTTGAGAGTTTTAATCATGAATGGATGCTGAATTTTGTCAAATGCTTTTTCAGCATCTATGGAGATGATCATGTGGTTTTTGTTCTTCTTTTTGTTGATGTGGTGGATGATGCTGTGGATTTTCGAATGTTGTACCATCCTTGCATCCCTGGGATGAATCCCACTTGATCATGGTGTATGATCCTCTTGACGTATTTTTGAATTCGGGTTTGCTAATATTTTGTTGAGTATTTTTGCATCTACGTTCATCAGGGATATTGGTATGTAATTTTGTTTTTTGGTGAGGTTGTTGCCCTGTTTTGGTATTAGAGTGATGCTGGCTTCATAGAATGAGTTTGGAAGTGTTCCCTCCTCTTCTATTTTTTGGAAAACTTTAAGGAGAATGGGTTTTATTTCTTCTCTATATGTCTGGTAGAATTCAGAGGTGAATCCCCCTGGTCTGGGAGTTTTGTTCTTGGGTAGTTTTTTGATTACCAATTCAATTTCATTGCTGGTGATTGGTCTGTTTAGTTTTTCTGCTTCTTGCTTGGTCAGTCTTGGGAGGTTGTATTTTTCTAAGAAGTTGTCCATTTCTTCTATGTTTTCCAGCTTGTTAGCATATAGATTCTCATAATATTCTCTTATAATTCTTTGTATTTCTGTGGGGTCCGTCGTTATTTTTCCTTTCTCATTTCTGATTGTGTTTATGTGTGTAGATTCTCTTTTTCTCTTAATGAGTCTGGCTAGGGGTTTATCTATTTTGTTTATTTTTTCAAAGAACCAGCCCTTGGTTTTATTGATTTTTTCTATTGTTTTATTCTTCTCAATTTTATTTATTTCTTCTCTGATCTTTATTATGTCCCTCCTTCTGGTGACTTTGGGCCTCATTTGTTCTTCTTTTTCCAATTTCAGTAATTGTGTCTTTAGACTATTCATTTGGGAATGTTCTTCCTTCTTTAAATAGGCCTGGATTGCAATATACTTTCCTCTTAGAACTGACTTTGCTGCGTCCCACGGAAGTTGTGGCTTTGTGTTGTTGTTGTCATTAGTCTCCATATATTCTTTGATTTGTGTTTTGATTTGGCCGTTAACCCATTGATTAATTAGGAGAATGTTGTTAAGTCTCCATGTATTTGTGAGCCTTTTTGATTTCTTTCTAAAATTTATTTCTAGTTTTATACCTTGGTGATCTGAGAAGTTGGTTGGTAGGATTTCAATATTTTTGAAATTACTGAGGTTCTTTTTGTGGCCTAGTATGTGGTCTATTCTGGAAAATGTTCCATGTGCACTTGAGAAGAATGTGTATCCTGCTGCTTTTGGGTGCAGAGTTCTGTAGATGTCTCTTAGGTCCATCTGTTCTAGTGTGTTGTTCAGTGCCTCTGTGTCTTTACTTATTCTCTATCTGGTTGATCTGTCCTTTGGAGTGAGTGGTGTGTTGAAGTCTCCTAAAATGAATGCATTGCTCTATTTCCTCCTTTAATTCTGTTAGTATATGTTTCACATATGCCGGCACTCCTGTTTTGGGTGCATATATATTTGTTGGACTGACCCCTTTATCATTATGTAATGTCCTTCTTTATCTCTTGCTACTTTCTTCGTTTTGTGGTCTATTTTGTCTGATATAAGTACTGCCGCACCTGCTTTTTTCTCTTTGTTGTTTGCATGAAATATCTTTTTCCATCCCTTCACTTTTAGTCTGTGTATATCTTTGGGTTTGAGGTGAGTCTCTTGTAAGCAGCATATAGATGGGTCTTGCTTTTTTATCTATTCTGTTACTCTGTGTCTTTTGATTGGTGCATTCAGTCCATTTACATTTAGGGTGATTATCGATAGATATGTACTTATTGCCATTGCTGGTTTTACATTCATGGTCACCAAAGGTCCAAGGGTTGCTTCTCTACTATCTAACAATCTAACTTAACTTTCTTGTTAAGTTATTGTAAACATCGTCTGATGTTTCTTTATTTCTCTCCCTTCTTGTTCTTCCTCCTCCATTCTTTATATTCTAGGTGTTTTTTTCTTTGCCTTTAGTTAGTATTTGGATGGTCTGCTTTCTTTACTATGATTTTATTTTCTCTGGTGATATCTTTTTAGCCTTAGGAGTGCTTCCCTCTAGAGCAGTTCCTTTAAGATATCCTGTAGTGGTGGTTTATGGGAGGCAAACTCTCTCAGCTTTTGCTTGTCTGGAAATTGTTTAATCCCTCCATCATATTTAAATGATAATCGTGCTGGATACAATGTTCTTGGTTCAAGGCCCTTCTGTTTCATTACGTTAAATATATCATGCCATTCTCTTCTGGCCTGTAAGGTTTCTGTTGAGAAGTCTGATGATAGTCTGATGGGTTTTCCTTTGAAAGTGATCTTTTTTCTCTCTCTAGCTGCCTTTAATACTCTGTCTTTATCTTTGATCTTTGCCATTTTAATTATTATGTGTCTTGGTGTTGTCTTCCTTGGGTCCCTTTTGTTGGGAGACCTGTGGGCTTCCATGGACTGCGAGACTATTTCCTTCCCCAGCATGGGAAATTTTTCAGCAATTATTTCTTCAAAGACACTTTCTACCCCTTTTTCTCTCTCTTCTTCCTCTGGTACTCCTATAATGCGAATATTGTTCCGTTTGGATTGGTCACACAGTTCTCTTAATATTCTTTCTTTCCTAGAAATCCTTTTATCTCTCTCTGCCTCAGCTTCTCTGTATTCCTGTTCTCTGATTTCTATTCCATTAACAGTGTCTTGCATCTCATCCAGTCTGCTGTTAAGCCCATCAGTCGCTTGTCTGATTTCTGCATTGTCTTTCCTCACTTCCCTCACTTCCTCCCTCAGTTCTTGCACATTTCTCTAGATCCATCAGCATGGTTATGACTTTTATTCTGATCTTTTTCAGGAAGACAGTGCATTTCCATCCCTTTAGGCTCCCTTTCTGGGGTTGACTGGTTGATCTTAGTCTGGACCATATTCCTCTGTCTTTTCATGGCTATAGAAGTGGTCGCTCATAGTTGCCAGGTATGTCAGCTGGGATCTTTAAGACTTTAAAAAGAAAAATGAAAAAAGGAAGAAAGGAAGAAAGAAAAGAAAACAAAAAACAAAAAAAACAAAACAAAACAGAACAGAGAAACCAAACAAAAAAAAGAAAAAAAAAAAACGCCCACCGGGAGTAGATTCTGTGGGGATGCTGTAGGTGGCACTGTTGCTCCACTATTCCACAGCCGTGGCCACTCCGCAGGGCCCTTTATAGCTCTAGCCGGGGTGGGAACGAATGAGAGGCTGTTGATCTCTGAGAGAAGTCTAAGTGCGGCCACCCTTTCCCAGTTGCTAGCTAAGGGGTCCGAAACTCCTCCGAACTCTCAGCCTGCTGGGCTGAGTGTGCCGGGGCAATGCGACTCCTCCGCTGGGCTCCTGTCTCTTTAAGACTGCTGAAAAAAGCGCACGGTTTTCTTTTTTATTTTTTCCCTTCCCAGGAGCCAGCTGCAAGCACCCTGGTGCGTTCCCCGCTCAGGTCCTGCACCCTCTCTCTCTCCAGTCTCTGCTACACTGTGCGATATGGGTCAGCGCTCCCCGGCGCAGATCACCGGGGTTGGTTATTTCGCGGGGTGTACTTCCACTCCCTCCCGGCTCTGAATCCTCTCCTCCCACTGGTGCGCTGGGGTGGGGGAGTGCTCGGGTCCCGCTGGGTCGCGGCTCCGTATCTTACCCGCCTCTTGGGGTGCCGAGTCCTTTCGGGTGTAGCTGCACGCTGTGTGCTTTCCTGTGTATTCTGGTCTCTCTTTTAGGAATAGATGTATTTGCTGTGTTTTCATAGATATATATAGTTTTGGGAGAAGACTTCTGCCACTGTGCTCATGCCTCCATCTTCCCGGAAATCTCTAGAGCCATTTTTTATCAATCATAATTTTGTCACAATCTCTGACCTTCTAAATTACTTTATCAAGGGCCACCTTGTCTTGCTAATTGATCACTGGTCCACAGGCATTCCAGATGCGGATTGTGTTTTACTCTTCCTTATTGCTCCAGGTCCTAACAGAGTGTCCGAAACACTGTTTGATTATGATTATTAGAATAACCCAGAGGTATAAGGACAAGCCTCTTTCATAAAGTATCCTCCGGAATTGTCTTTGGTGAGGGAGAAAATCTTGCAGAGCACAGACTATACCTGGAATTCAGGGGAAGGGACACCAAGCTGGGAGGTAGAGAAGGCTCTCAGAGGAATGTCCAGCTATACCACTTCCTAGAGTCTAATCTGCTCCCTCCTCTTAATCAGCCTCAACATGGTTAATCTGTCAGCCCCTGAACAAGAAAGGATCAAGGATACAAATTCCCACCCCATCTCCACCCAAGAGGTTCTGAGTCTGTTGATCTGGATGGAGCCCAGCCATGTGCATTTTGAAAGCCACTCAAGGTAACTGTGACTCAGGTGGCCCTGACACCATAGTTTGAGAAAACATTGTCTTAAGCAGAGATTGCATGCAAGGCAGTGGGTTCCATTCCTTGGGGAACCTCAAATCTGAGTCATGCCCGGTCTGATCAGACCTAAGCAGGCAATCCAGAAAGCCATTGCTGGGTCATACCAGGACCGTTCTATGGGAATATGATACTTCTGGACCATCCCAGAGTTACGGTGCACAGCCTGGGACACACCAGGCTTCTCCAGTGTAGGTGAGACTTGACTGCTCTCCTCCCCCACCCAACCAATTTATTAAGTGCTGTCAAAGTGTTAGTCACTGTGTTGGGTCTTTCACATGGGCCAGTCAATCCCCACAATAACTCTGTGGGTTATTTCCCCATTAAAAATGATAAAACTGAGGTCCATCCCTCACTGACATTGCATTGCCCTCATGTGATCTAGCTGGAATCCTTCTCTTCTGTGGACATTTTTTCAAAGGACTAAAACAAAACTAAGCAGGAAATCTGGAGAGGCGGCAGGGAGCCAGAGCACTTATGTGCAGGACTGGATGAGCCTGCCTGTCTGCCATGAAGTTTGCCCTTTGCCCTGCACACCAGCCTGACCTCGAGGAGCACACGCAGCCCCTCGCCAGGGCCAACCAGGGCAAGGGGCAGTTGGAACATAATCTCGGACCATCTCATCGCCTGGATATGTTGGTTTTTGCAGGATCTGACTTGTTTTATCCCGTACGTGACATTTGTCTGTATATCCAAGTAAGAAAAGCAAGAGAGCAGAAATGAAAGATCAGCAGGAAGTACAACCGGAATTAGGAACTGGTGCAAACTTTTTAGGACAGATTCACAGTAAATTTATAAATAAATGAATTATTTTAAATTAATAGCATCTTGGTATTTTTTTTCCTACAAAATTCAAGACACGGAACATAGAGCTGGGTTAGATATACCTGGATTCCCATCCTGCTTCTGCCACTTTCTTGAGCAAGTTACATAACCTCTGGCTCTTTGTTTCTCAAGTTTAATTGTAGACAATAATATCTGTTTGAAAGGCTGAGCTGTGAGAATTAGAAATAATGTATTCAGGGGAGGCTCTCAATAAATGGTAGCTAATATTATGATGACTACTCTAGAGTCATTTCCCAAGTTAATGGAGTGTCTGAAGATGAACCTAATCATATGGAAGGTATAGATTGCAGCTTTTTATGATTTTGAAAATAACAATACAGAGTTTTAATTGGTATATTCTTGCTTCTGTGAGCTCAAAACTTGCATCTATTATTTCATTCATTCCTCATAACAATCCTGTGATGTACAATAGGCATTATTGTCCTCATTTTACAAATGGCTGTGTTAAGGAAGGATTAGTACAATTAATGGTCTACCCTCACAATTTATAAAAAGAAGAGCTGAGACACACACCAGTCTTTTGAAATAAATTCAGAGCTCGTGCTACCTGACCATACTAGAATTTGTATTATTCATTCAGAGTGTCCAATGAAAATGCATATTCTATCCTCTTCCATATTCAGTTATTAGAAAATTGTATCCCAGAGATAGAAAGAAAATTTATTCAGATTGTACAGAAAAATGAGCAAGGGGAGTGGGATTTTTAAAAAGGAGACTTTAGTACATGGTAGGGATGGCCCATGGAGGTCGTGGAAAGGCATGGGCTTGGCTACTTGCTTGCTGTGCAACTGGGGCAAGTTCCTTAATCTTATTAGGTGAATTCTACGGTCTGAATTGAGAAAAACAGCATCAACTTCATAATGTTGCTGTGGTGATTAAATTAAATACAGATTTGTGCCTGGCAAATAGATGCTCAGTAGACTTGGGTTTCCTCTGTCTCACGCATTAAGCTGACATATGTCTACTTGGCAAAATCTGGTAAGTCATGAAGCCTGCTCATGTCCAGAAACCAGGTACAGTGGGTACTCGGCAGGGGTAGCCAAGCATGTTGGTATTTCTCAACCTCAGCCATCCTGAAGCAGGGTTGTTCCTGCAAGAGGCCCTGAAGATACCTTGGCCTCCATGAGTAGATTGATTCCTTCCCTTTGCCGTGTAAGGGTAATTGCCAGTAAGGGTGCTAATGCAATTCAGATATCAGAGTGGTTTTTCTGCTCTGGATGACTTAGATGCTGAAAATTAATAGATAGATGAGCACTAAAGTTCAAGCCAAATGTGAACATGTGTGTGCCTAAGAACCAGATCAGGACCATTAGCTCACAGCACAAAAACTACCGAGCTTCTATGAAATGATTACAACACTCATTTGCTTCTCCCCTCAGAGCAACGATGAGTCCTGAGTCCCCTTGCCAATTGTGGAAGCATCATTCCTCTGGCCCTATTTGTAGTCGCCTTGTGCAAAGTGGCAATTCTCAGAGGTGAGAGGGGGAAATCCATTTGATTCGAAGGAGGCAAGCCCTTCCTGCTTAGTGTTCACTTCCTTTCCACAGACAAGGTAGTTAAAGAGACTAGAAAATTTTAGCTGTCTCTATTTGTGTGCGTGCATGGGTATGCATGCAAGCTCACTAGCTAACCATAAATCAATACTGTTTTCATAACCGTCCTCTCCTGTACAACCATGATACAGAGCACACCATGAGGGTCAACTTCCATGAGGATTATTAGTAAAGTCACTGAATAAAGTGAAGGTTCCTGTGGCTAGGATTCTCACCTGGCCCTGGTCGGCCAGCTCATTACATACGTGTGGGCAATACGTCATTATTGACTTTATATAAAGAGCTCCACCCAGTGCTCTGGGCTGCTGCATGGCTGCAGGGCTGTAAAGCTGCAAGGCTGCAGGGGAGCAGAGGCTGGAGTGGTAGCAGTGGCGAGGACAGAGACCTAGGCGGCTGCAGAGGCAGAGACCGGCTTGCTGCATGCAGACTCGCTCTGAGTGGATGGGATTCTAGTGATTGAACTGCCACCGTGGAAATAAAGTTGTGAATAAACCTTTTCACCCCAAGAATGTTCCATTGTCATTCCTTGGCCTCAATGAATACACAGTGAACTTGCCCAGGGCTGAAACTCATTAGCAAAACAGTCACCTTTCTAAAGACCAGGCTGTGTTTGTGACTCGGACTCATACTAGGTCTGTGGGTTTGGCCCTGGCTTCTTGACTTGTCAAAGGCTTGGTAGAGCTGCCTTCCTTCTGGAGATGCTAAGGAAGAATCTGTTTCCTTATTTTTCAAGCTTCTAGAGGCCATCCACATTCTTTGGCTTATTGTCCCCAACCTTCATTTTCAAAGGCAGCAAGGTCTGGCTGAATCCTTTTCATTCTGCCATCTCTCTGGTTCTCTTCTGCCTCCCTCTTCTACTTATAAGGACTCTTAACGATTATAGTGGGCCCACCTGGACAGTTCAGGATGCTCTCCTCATCTCAAGGTCAAACAATAAGCAAACTCATTTCCATCTGCAACCTTAATTCCCCTTTACTACATAACCTAACATATTCACAGGTCCTGGGGATTAGCTTCTGGACACCTTTGGAGGCCATTATTCTGCATATCATACACACCATTCCCCTTTTTCCAAAAGGCAAAGGATGCTCAAGACCAATGCTGAAAGCAGGTGCTGGATGTCAGCAGCCTTGTCCCCTGAACTGCCTTGTCCTGGCCATTGGTAAATGTTCACAATCAGCCATGCTTGACAGCCTTCCCAGGCATGTGGTCTGAATTAACTTCCAAGGATCCCAACATCCTCTCCCTTTCAGCAGACACAAGCTCTGTGTCCTCAGTCATTACCAGTTCATCAAACTCCACCTTGGATAGAAATTTCATTTTGGGGAAGCATGGCTACAGCTATGCTTTCTGATTGCTGAGATCTGCTCCAGGCAGACTGTCAGCCCTTGGCCTAGGCCTGGTGCTACTGGATCATAAAAAGGTTTATGCTGAGTTTCTGCCACCAGGCCCTGGGATGGCATATGGCCTAGGCCAGCAGTGGAAGCATTTAATCCTCTGGCCACAGCCCTGATGTCAGGATGGACATTTGACCCAAACTGGATGTGGTAGGAACAGTGATGCTCATCAAGCATCCTAAATTCTTCCTCACATTCCTAGTCACCTTGCAGTTAGGCAGAGCCATGGGGCGAGTTCGCCCAAGGAAAGGAAGAGGAAGTGATATTGTCACTTCCGGGTTGTCTCAATGCCTAATTCTCTAGTCTTTTCCTTCCTCTGCTGCAACATTAAAGGAAATCTTAAGTTCCAGCTGGTGCAGCTGCAAAATGGTGGAATATCCTTCATCCTGGGTGCCTGAGTACCAATGACATATGTTGGACGTGAAACGCGAGCTGGATAAAAAACTTGGGTGTTGAGCCTCAGATCTGATACCAGTTGTTACACAGAATAACCAGCTTATGACGAATATTGTACCAGGCCAATACGAGGACTCCCTGAGATATCCAGAGCTCTCAGGAAAGACCCTCCTCTCCTTCTCCGGCACCATAAGCATATTTTGAGACATTCTGAGCTTGGAACTTCCAGCAGTCATCATGTCACCATGAAGAGAAAGCTTATCTGAATATAAAGCAAGCAGAGCAAAGAGGTGAAGACAATGTCGACCTCGTTTGAATCCTTGGGTACAGTCGGCACAAAGGCTGCTTGACCCTTTGAACCTCTCAGTGACGTGAGAAAGGCGTTCTCATTTTTGCTTAAGCTAATATGAGTTGTATTTCTGACCTGAGCAATGCAAAAGTCTTCCCAGTCACCGTCCTTTCCTCTGACTGACCCCTGTGGCAATCTGGAATTATCTTTTTTCTTCTCAGGGACACTTCCCATAGCTAGCAAGACTCCCGAATATCAGAGTGGGGCCCTCAACACAACTTGCTGCCCCTAGAGGCTACAGGTCTTCTATACTCATGTCCGCTGTTGAAATATAATTACATTCCTTTTTCCCATTTCCTGAGAAGGAAGGATGTGTGGGCAGTCAGAAGCAGGGAGACAATATAATCATCAATCACTAAGGAGAAAAACTCAACAGTGATCAAAAATAAAACAAAGGGAAAGTGAATATCGATGACCTCGACTTGCAGAGAAAAACCGAATAGGGAAAGTGGCACTGTGCTTCTTTCCACCCTACTGCTCCCTCTAAGGCATTGATTTCCGGTCCCTCTAAGGCACTGATTTCCGGTCCCTCTAGGCATTGATTTGCCTTCACATGCTTCTCAGTTGTTGGTTTGGGACTTTGGGAAAATGACCAAAAGTTCTGAGGTTTCCCCCAGCAGAAATGATGAGTGTGCTTAGACTCCTCCACAGTCTCCCTTTTGTTCTCTGTATGAGCCAGGAGGGAGGCACGTAGGAGACCACTGCTTGGAATATGGTTGCATTCTTTGGCCATGGAATTATACCAAGTTAACAGGTCCACTGTGGGGTCAGACCGACAAAGCCGGCCTCTGATCCATGCGGTAGCCCACGGTGCCAAGTCCCGACCCGCTGCCTGGGCTGGGCTGAACCATACTGATGCACCCTGAGCTGACCCCTACTCCCCACAAGCCTAACACATGATTCCTCAGAAAGCATCCTGAATTGACCAAATGGAACCTTTAAACTTAGAAATAGTCAGTGGCCTTGAGGCACAGATTCAGAATTTCCTCGACTTTGACCATAACTCTGAGGCAGTGGGTAAAACTGACTCGTCACCGGTGTCTTTCTGGTGCTGCCTCAGGAATTCAGCAAGATCTGTAGGAGCGACGGCCTTTCACTGAGCACAGGAAGTTAGGGTCAAGTTGTCAAAAACTCCATTGTTAACTGGTAGTTTTTGTTTATCAAGGGAACATATATGCACATTCCTGCAGAACTATGTATTACTGACCTAGAAATTCCATTTAGAATATTAGAAATCTCATTTCTTAGTCATCATGGCCTCTAGTAGACAGTTTTAAGGCAGTTTTCCCCATCCAACTGAATAAAGCCAGAATACATTAACACATACTTCAAAAGGATCATAATTATTCTTTATTACATATACTAGATATTACTATTATACAATTATTACTATCTTGGAGTCATGTGTCAACAGTACCTGACTTGGATGAAAAGACGGTAGATGCTATTGACAGGATTTCCTTAAATTATACTTCTCATTATTCTCAATAATTATAATGTGAATGACATATTTATTAGTTGCCAATGTGTGACAGCTCCTATAAACTTTTGCTTAGAGAATTACAGAATTTTGTATGTGAAGGGATTATCCAGCCTTCATGCTTAAATCTTCTTTGCAGTCCTTCCCCCTGATCACCACTGCTTCTAGAGGCAGTCTGTAGGAGCCGCTGATGGAGCCCGGCCACCTCACTCAGCCCACCTCTGCTTTCAGCCACAGCCCAGACCAGAGAGCTGACGGCATCTCACCTCTCCTGGGGGCCCACACATTTCCACATCTGCTCATGACCTTCTCCCAGGTCACTCACTGTGCAAAGTGCAGCCGGAAGAGTAGCGTGGTGCTAAAGCACTGGGGACAACCTTCAGCCAATGGCAGGGGCGGGTGGGGGAGGAGGTAGGCTCTGGGTCAGTGCAGCAGCCTATGCTCCTTCAGGTGGATGGTTCTGGGAGGCTTTCCAGACCATTCTCAGAGATCTATCTGCTCTTATATTGGCTCCTCCTCCTTTTTTATCTCAGTCTTGCCCAGCCCCTTCTCTCTTTCCCATTACCTGGGATCATCTTCCAAAGCTTGCATTCAAGCCCTTACCCCAGGCTCTAATTTTGAGGGAACCAAAACTAAAATACAGTTGATTCTGTTATAGTGGGTAAGAAAATGAACTTTGGAAATATGTTGCCCGACACTGGCTATGTGACCTGGGCAAGTTTCTTAACCTCTGTGCCTTAGTTTTTTTCATCTGTAAAATGGGGATAATATTATTTACATTCTAGGATTACTATGAAAATTAAATATTTTTAAAACACTTAAAAGAGTATCCAGACTATCTTACATGCTAGACAAGCCTTGTTTCCATGTAGAGGTTTGTGCATACATAATAAAATGGCAGTCGTTGTTTGAGAGTTTTTCTTATGGGGGGTTGGAATCTGTTACCCTAGACATGTCATCCTTTGGACAAAAATGGCCTGGCCCTTGAGGTCACAGCAGCTCAGTCAGTTAGAAATGAGAAGGATGGAGAAGTGAGTTAGGTTTGCTGGGGATTCCTAAATCACTTGGTAAATTGTTTCTCAGGACCTGGCTTTGTCCTAGGCACAAAGGCCATTAAAAACCAAAACTACAGTGATAAGGCAAATAGATTATTTTAATAAGGCTATAAATGAATGGCAGTTAACAAAAATACTAATGAAAATATGATTTAATGCAATAACTTTCACCCTTTCAATTCTTTACTTTTTAGAAGCAGGGTCACAAATAATCAGAGTATAGTATCTAGCCTTTTGACAGCCTAAGTTTATTGCTATAAATGTTCTCCTACCGATAACACTTGCCTTCCTTTGATACAAAGCCTAACACACTATGCTTAGATTTAATTTGCAAGTGTAGAATGTAAGTTTCAAGGAAATGATAAAAATCAGAGACTGAGATCAGAGTGGGCATTTGTTGGTCACTGAGTGGCAGACTGTGCGGGTGACAAGGACTGCAAGGACATAGACTAAGCTGTAACTGCAGGCTCCTACCAGCTCTTTCCTTTCCCACTGCTGTGTAAACATATCCACTTAGGTCCCAAGGCCTCGCTCCTCAAGGTGTGGTCCGTGGACCGGAGGCAGCACCACTGCCAGTGAGCTCAGCAGACTGAACCTCGGTCCCTGCCCAGACCTACGAAGACAGGGTCTGTACTTCAGCAAGATCCCCAAAGACCTACCGTGTGTGTTAAGGTTTGAGAAGCTCTAAGGAAGGTCATTTGCTTGCTTAGCCAGTTGCCAGGTCCCAGTTTACTCTGGCATTTGCCCATACCTTCCCAAGTTCTGCCTCTGAATGACTGAAGGCAGAAACCAAGTAGATCAGACTGCTTTTTCATGCAGATGGAGGGAAAGGGAGAGAATTGGCTGCAGGACAGAGAGAAAGGGAGAGAGGAGGATAGATAAGCAGCGGCCATGACCAGTGGGACTTCGGGTGAGGAGCGGGCAAGGAGAATCTTTAGGAACTTATAGGTGCGGTTTGTGTTTCGTACCTACTCTGCAGCTTCCTCAAGAGGCCTTCAGTAAAACCTGCACTTTTTTTAAATCTTGAAAAGATAATATAAAGCTGGAAAGGATAATATTGCTGATATTTTTGTATTTACCACCTACAGTTTGTAAATGTTAATAATCTTGCCATGTTTATCCTAGAATTTAAAAATAAAAGCATTACTGATAAAGGTGAAGTCTCCTGTGTCCTCCCCAGTCCCATTTCCCTCCTGTCTCCCTGCAGGATTTGTGTCAATCCAGTTTCCTTACACACTTTAACATGTCTCTAGATTAATACTGTTTTGTGAGTTTTTAATTTACATAATTGTACAAACTCTAAATGACATTCTAAAGCTTATCATTTTAAGATCTGTCTGTATCAAAAAATATAGACTTAGCTTATCCTTTTTTAAATCTAATTTTTATTGTGGTAAAGTACATGTAACACAGTGTACTGCTTTTAAGTATACAATTCACAGTATTGTGTAACCATCACCACGGCCTTCTTCCAGAACTTTTTTTATCTTCCCAAACATAAAGTCTGGACCCATTAAACAGTAACTCCTCATTACCCCCCTTTCCCTAGCCCCTGGTAACTCCTATTTTGCTTCCTAGCTCCTTTGCTTTTAATTACTACATCACATTTCTTCAATAAATACTATAAGTAGTATGTATTCCTTTTCAGGCTAAATTACCGTATCCATTTTCTATTGTTGCCCCAATGAATTATCACAACCTTAGTGGCTTAAAACAATCACAAATTTATTATCGTGCAGTTCTGTGGTTCTGAAGTCCAACTCAGGTCTCACGGGGCTACAACCAAGGTATTGACAGGGCTGCATTCCTTTCTGGAGGCTCTAGGAAAGAAACGATTTCTTTGTCTTTTTCAGCTTCTCTGGAATGAGAGGCTGTTCTCATCCCTTGGCTGGTAGTCCCCTTCCTCCATGTTCAAAGCCAACAACTAGCACCTCTTGACTCTGCGTCCATTGTCAGACCTTTTCCTCTGACTCTCCCCTTTTGTTTCCCTTGTTCACTTTTAAGGTCCTTGTGCTTACATTGGGCCTCCCCAGGTAATCCACGATAATCTTCCTATTTTAGGGTCAGCTGATTGGTAACCTTAATTCCATCTGTAACCATATTTCACCTTTGCCATGTAACCTCCCAATTTCACAGGGGATTAGGGTGTGGATATCTGTCAGGGGACAGAGGGGGGCCCCATTATTGGGCCTGTCACGATTACTAAAACAAACCATGTTGCAGTTGACATCCATACATGTGTCTTGGTGCTTACTTGTGAAAGCTATCTGGGTAGTATATCTATATTTGAATTTTTCTCTTCCTTTCCTGCTCTTTAAGGTCATTTTGGAGTCAAATTTGTCTTTTTTTATTTACTTACTTTTTAATTGAAGTGTAGTTCATATACAATATTGGCTTCAAGTGTACAGCATAATGATCTGACAGTTATCTACATCATTGAATGCTCACTCCAGTAAGTGTAGTTACCATGTATGGGTAAAGAAAGTTACGGTAGTATTGACTATGTTCTCTATACTATACTTTCATCCCTATAACTAATTTATATTATAATTGGGATTTTGTGCCTCTTTTTCCCCTTCATTTATCTCACCCAAATTTGTTTTTGGTTTGGACTCAGCCCTTGCTGAGACTGACCCCAACGGGGCCCAGCTTTATTCAGGTTTCCTCTTAACAGAGGAATTCACTTTCACTTTTCAGACCTGGCCCTTGTATTTTCTGCCTGACAAGTTCCTACTTTGGAAGGTTTAAGGTCATGGTGATAACTAAGAAGGAGGTGAGCAAGTACCCCAAAAGTCCATGGAGGGGTTTGAAGCAGAGATGTCTGGGACATATGCTAAAAAATGATGCTGTCTCTGGGATAAGGGAAATCAGAACCGTCACTTCAGGAAGGAGGATTGGTGGGGGACAAGGAGATCGTCCTGACCGCTGGTCCCAGAATAAGACTGGGGGTGCTCAAGTGCAAGGTGTGAGTATATGTGGCTATGTAATAAAGCATGTGCATCCAGAAGGCTTTCCCCTTTGGAGGTGACATGTTACAAAGATGCTACTGCTGATGAAAATACTTTTAGAATTTCATTCAAACCAAGTACATTTTTTTGACTATCATCACAGAAGGGAAATCTTCATCTTTTTAGGAAAGGCTTACTTCTGTAGATCCAAAGATTACCACAAGTTAAGTCCTGTAAAGGAAGTAACAAGAGAAGTTTTCAGCTGAGTAAGAACATTTTTGGTCAAACAATGACCAAAACTGATTTTGTGATGTGGCTCTAGAGAAGTGATCATCCATCCTAGTAGCCCAAGGCTGGATTTTCACTGGTTGTCCGGACTTAATTATTAATAGTGCCCACTGTCACTCTCAAAGTGTTGCAGTTTGAATAATAATTTATGATATCATATCCTGTAAGTAAATTCCAAAGAAGGAAGTAACAAATGTGTAAGCAATGTCAGGATTTGGGGACTAAGTGCCCAATCTCCTGACACGGTTGCTTTTAGGAACATATTGGTGTAAATATATAAGTTCTGACATGTTTGCTTGAAAAACAAACACACAAACAAATTACCCCATCTAAACTTTTCTTGGATTTTTTTCTTTTATAAAATAAGCATTCAGGTAGCAGGCAAATAGAGTTGTGCTGTGATAACAATTGGCAGCAAACCGCCTTCCTCCCCTTTCACACACTGTCAAGGTGAATTTTTATAACTAGTCCCCTTGGAGATTATCCTTGATGTTATTTACTGTAACTAGAATTTATGTCAATAATGATAGGAGAAAATGAAGGAGCTCTTGTAGGATAATGTGTCCTGGGTTCTGCGGTCCCACAGGAATGGCCTTGGAAGCATTTTCTTTCGGAGGCCAGGATAAAACCAGGAGTGGGCTGGTCCATGACAGTGTGCCGGGGGGGCTGTGAGAACCATTGCTCTAATGAGGGCAACATACTACTTTGCATTGTCCAGCTGAACTCCATATACACTCTATCTTCCTTTTCACAGTGGGAAAAGATGCATTAGCATCACTTCATAAATACGACCTTACTCATTATCTATCATAATACACTTCCCCCAAAGCCAGAGAGGACAGGAATACTTCATGGGGATCGGTGACTATTGATGTAAGTTCATAAAGTTCTATTAGAAACCTGAAGACATAATACGGACACTCCATACTATTTTGGGCTAAGGAATGTAAACAGAGAATGTTTCAAATAGAAACATCCCCAACCTTCTGATATCAAAAATAAAAACTTGGCAACAGGCTGTATATATACAGACTGTGGCAACAAAGAATTTCAGAGTGGAATCACAAACCATAGTGATGAAATGCACAACCAAAATAACACAGTTTCAACTATTTTTGGAACACTTTTCTCCCAAGGAGGTCAACATAATGAAGGCGTTTGATCATTTTCCCAAGCCGGGCTCTCTTTGAGAGGGTAGTGTAGGCAGGACTAGGTCAGAGGAGGGGTGGGAAAATCAACAATTAATTGATGAGCAAATATTTATTGAGTGACTATTGTGTGCAGGGCATGGCACAGTGGTTAAGTACATAGGCATTAGTATCCAAGCAGGTCTGCCTGCTCCACCACTTCCTAACCTCAGATGACTTACTTTACCTCTCTCTGTCTCAGTTCCATAACCTAATGTGGGGCTAAGAACAGGACCTGCCTCATAGGTTTGTTGTAAAAATTAATGATTAATTTTAGGCATTTATCTGTTATAAACTAAATTGGCATTTATAAAGTAAATGGCATTCATAAAGAACTTAGGGGAATGTATGTCTGCAGATACAAACACAACTGCCTAAAGAAGGCAGCATATAATAAATATGGAATAGTAACCACAGCAAATTAAGAGAGGTAGTATCTCTATGGGTTAGAGTAGAGGAGTTCCTCATGGAGGAAGTGCTGATGTACAGGTAGGAGAGGCGGTCACAGGGTGCAGCTTGGCAAGGCCAAGACGCGAGCATACCACATGCAGGTGAGAAGTGGCTGCAACAGATGGGCCATTCCTGCTGAAGCAGAGGGTCCTGCAGGGGAGGCATGAGAAGGAAAGTGATAGATGTGGTTTAGGGAGAAGCTTAGATTTTAGTCGGTAAGGCTTTATGGACAAGCCCTTGCCTTGGTGTAAGTGATGCTGTTGGAAGCACCGTGGAGGAGGGACTGGCTTGCGAGCCTGGAGGAAAGAGGACCTGGAGCACGTGGGTCAACTGTCCTGAAGGGTCACATGTGAAGGCCGGGACTAGGGTAAGGCAGCCAGAAAGCTAATTCTCCTGTGGATCCAGCCAGACATGATCGGCCTCCTGTGATGACTGACCCCAAGGGTCTTCTGCTCAGGCCAGGACAAAAGCCCAGGGCCAGCCTGGTTGCTAGAAAGGAGAGGTCTTAATAAAATGACTGGTGTGAGCACTCTTTTTTTGTGTTGGACAAGAATACCCTCAGAGTAATAATTCTTTTTCATAATATAACAATTTGGTTACCTACTTGTGCTGGAGACATTCAGAAGAAATACAAAACCAGTTCTCTAAGATGCTTAGGGATTCACAACCAAGATAGGGGAAGGGAAAGGAGGAGTTTGGGAGAGGCATTTGTTCACAAGAAGGGTAAACACCTGGCTTCTGCTTGTTCAGTAAGTATCGAGTGAGTGAGTGATGTGGATAAAGGTGCTACTGATGGTCAGAAGAGATTCCTACAGACCATGGTACGTATACAAAGTTGATTTGATGATTTATTATATTGTAATCAAGATGTTTCCAATTTTTGAGAGGAAAAAGCAATCTCATAGTTGGTTAGCACCGAGACAAAATTAGACAAACAAAGTAAAAATTGACAATGTTATTCGTCCTTTTGCTCTTATATAAAATTCCATTTGGGTCATCGACTTGAATGAACAGAAATATTTAATAATAGCTAACACTTATTGGACACATATTTTGTGTCAGGCACTATGCTATACCATTTATAAGCTCATTTAGTCTCACAAACTGAATATATCATATACTATTATTATGTTCATTTTACAAATGTGGAAAAGGAGGCTTGGGAAGAGTCTATTTCATTGCCCCAAAGATACACTTTGCTGTAAGCATTATTACCTCCATGATTAGACTCTGATCTGTTGTTCCTTTTGCTTTTCTCACCATTCCCACCACTCCTTAGAGACTGCTAGCCTTATGTTTAGGCAGCTTCAATTGCACGGACCCTGAAGTTCTAGTGGAGGCAGATTTGTGGATTTGGTATTGGTATCACCCCATGATAACTGTCCCAGTTTTAAGTCAGTATCTGTTGTTTGAGTACTTCTCTCAGCCACTGCTGCTAGATACTCTCCACGGTGCATACAGGCCTGGCCACCTGCTCTGCCAGGATCACCTGTGTGGTGGTCAGGAAGTCAAGGAGAGGAACTGGTGAGGCATTTGGGGTCTACTTCAGTAGGTCTTGTGCTAGCTTGAGCTCCTTGATCCCTGTTGAAAGGTCTGGCAGCTCATTATATTTCAGTCACTTGCAGCTCTTCAACTTATTGGCTGTGTCATCTGGGTGAGCTCAACTCCCTAATCCATCAGTTTCCTACCTATACCATCAGGATAATAATATACCTGCCTCTTAGGGTTGTGTGGTTAAATAAGTAACTGTAAAGCACTTAGAATATTGCTTGGCATATAGTAAGTATTCAATGTTTGTTTATTATTGCTTCCAGAGCTTCTCAAGTGTTTACTGGGGATATTGGGTGGATTCAGGCACTAGAATCCAATCATGACTTAGAAATTGAAATGATTATATGTAGGAACAAGTTGTAACATGGTTACAGAACAAGACTGACAACTATTTTACAAGTAAAGTACCTTGGGCTGTAACTTAAGTTCATCAATTAGGAAGAAGAACTAAAAGAGGAGGGACAGCGTGGCAAGGACAGAGCACAGCACCCCTGATTCGCTTGTTTGGGTCCTTTTTAAAAGGTTGACTCTTAGATCTCACTGATTCAGAAGCCCTGGGAATTTCTTTCTTTTTCTTTTCTCTTCCTCTCTCTGTCTTATAACAAATATCCTAGGTGATTGTTAGGCACTTGAAAGTTTGGTCACCATCTATCCAAGGGTTGTTGAGAAATGGCATCCCACCAGGATCAAACAGACTTGCAGCCAGACAAAAGGAACCCTGAGCCTTGACGTTTGACAAAATGATCCCAGTTCCTAGGCCTGCAGGGCATTAATTGACCAGAGAGATAATAAGGAACTGGCCTTGTGGGATATTTATTGAGTAAAGTATATTGATCATGTTATGATCCAACCTTACCTGACACCAGCCCTGTAAGATACTGAGAGATTAAGGGACATGGAGCTTAACAAGAGCAGAGTAACAATGGCCCACTCTCCTCCCAAAACTCATCCTCTTGGTAACAAGAATTTCAGGAAATAGCAACACTGCTTGCCATGACATTAGGGGCCAAATGAAAGCCTGAAGCATGAGATACAGAGACGAAAAGCACATGGAAGATCAGTAAATGACTTAGCAAAACAGTACAAGGTCAAAACTACGGTCTACAGAGGAACTAAATTAAGCCAATTCACCTACAGGACCCTACAAAGCCACCAAAATTAGAGACAGTAAGTATTGTAAAATATGGGAAGAGATTGGTTTAAGGGAGGGTGAAAAAGATAAGAGGGGGGTGGTTAAAAGCTACTGGAAAGTTATTTGAACTCTGTGGATTCCAAATAACTACACTACCCGCTTTTTTAGTAAACTATTGAAGGATGTACTGATCAAAACAATTTATAAACTAAGAAAGAGGAAGACAGGAATTTTAGGCAATAGGAGATCTACATAGGAAGGAAGTGAAGGTAATTCCCTGGATGATGGCAAAGGGAAGTCCCTGAACAACAGCTGTGCAGTAAGAATAGAGAACAACCAGCCCAAAGGGGAGCAGGAGAACAGAGGACTCTGGGAAGAATGTCTCCAGAGAGAAACAGAGATAGGAACTTACAGTTATCTGATGGGTTTGAAGATATGAAAAATTGTATTGAAAACCATGGTACATAGCATAGAAAGACATGGGAAGATCATGTCATTGATTAAAAAAAAAAGCCCTAAGCAAATAAAAAAACTACGTAATTATTAACTGCAGGATAAACAAAAAGTTATACAATATAGAGAATGTAAATACTGTACGTTACTAGGCTTAAAAGTGATGAAATAATGAAAACACTGAATATTAATTTAACCAAAAATTATGATTATAACCATATTGAAGGAATAAGAGAGCTAAAAAGTTCATCTACCACAATAAGAATTAAATAGATTTGCCAAAATCACAAACCAAGGGATGTAAGAATATGACTATTATTTAGAACTAGAGTGGGAAATACCTAAAGACACACCTCAAAGAATTAAAAGTAGATGTCTCTGAGGAGTGGGATGGCGAAGAGTGCATGTGTGAGTGTGTGTGTTGGTGTGTGGGTGTCTTCTGTTGCTTTTTTTGAAAAAAGACTCCAAACTCTTAACTTTTAAAATAAACTTTCTTGAAGCAAAATACCATAATGTTAAATGTGTTGATTTTGGAGAAAAGCTGTTGGAGTTCAAATTTTAATGCCACTACTTGGTAGAGTTGTGACCTTGGGAAAGTTACTGGTGACCCATGTGCCTCAGTGTCAAAATCAGCACAGTGGGAGTGACATGATTCATTGTGTTGAGAATTAAAAGAGATAATCTCGTAAAACCACTCCATATGGTATCTGGCATTCAGTAAATCCTATCCATTATCATTCTGCTTTTTAACTAATGTTCATATATTAATGTGGAAAGAGAAAAAATTTAAAGCAGGTAAGACAGACAGAGATCCCTGGCAACAGAGTTTGGGGAGGCTTTCTATCCATACCAACTTGGATGCTTCATTCAGCCTTGTTCCTCATGCCCCAGAAAGGAAGTTAAATCTAAATAGGCTGTGGTTTCTGTGAACTGAGAGGGAGGCAAGAAAGAACTCTGTGTGTGTTTGTGTGTGTGTGTGTGTGTGTAAGAGAGAGAATGAAGCTTCTTGGTTAATGTGTCGATTTAAAAACAGGTTTGTTTCACTAGTATTTTGTCATTAGTTGTCTTCTCTAAGTGTTCACAAGTGTAGAAATAGTCCCCCTCCTCGGCCTGTTTCATGGAAGGTAGGAAGGAGAACCGTCTGGGCATTTCTCCTGATGAATTAGCTCAGGCACTAGCATAGTCCTGCTGTTTCCTGTGGTAGGGGGCATAATTCATAGGCCTGGGGCCATGGGGTTTCATGCTGCCCTGTCTCGTCACTTGTCTAGCTGTGGAAAAAGACAAGATTGGAGACAGGCTGAGCTCTAGGTTGTTTTAGCTGCTGCTGAATCACAACAGCTAATTGGTCCCCTTTCCAGCTCACTCTAGGTGCAATTGGATGAAAATCAAGCATAATAGCTGATGCAGCTGGAGAGCTTGGTTTTGTTTCTCCTGGAGAGGTCTGTCTGCAGAACTCTTATTAGGAGCAAATAGCATCTGCTGACTCACTCTGCTCTGAAGCTTTTCAGGCCAGTGCCCCACTAAAGGCTGTCCTCCTGGGGACCCATTGGACTAAAGGTGTCTGGAGGACACATTCTCTTACTCACTGCCCCATGTGAAGAGGCTCATTGGTGCCCATGAAGAGCCAACTCCTTTATAAAGCTCTTCCCAGGACTAGCCCCTGGCACAAAGATGACTTCTCACCTCTTCCTGTCCAGACTTAGAACCTGTAGGCCCTCCTCACTCAGCCTGGCTCCTCACCCTTTCTACACTTACCTTTTACCTAAATAGGTACATTTTTTCTTGTCTGTTCATCTTTGTTCTCTTTAATGTTTAGGTGAAGTGGCCTATCTTGTCCATGTCATAAATTGTGAATGCCCAAGGGTCAAGGTCTGTGTTTCTTTGTAATTCTCTTGTTTTAGCAATTGATACAACAGGTAGGTGCTTCCATAAATGCTGTTGCAAATGAAGGAGAAGAAAGGCATTTTAAAGCTCAAAATGTGCTTAGAAGAATACGGAAAATGCCTGGATTTCAGATAAGAGAATAAGAAGACCAAGTTCATAGCAAACCGAATTCAAAAATACATCAAGAGGATCATACACCATGATCAAGTGGGATTCATCCCAGGGATGCAAGGATGGTACAACATTCGAAAATCCATCAACATCATCCACCACATCAACAAAAAGAAGAACAAAAACCACATGATCATCTCCATAGATGCTGAAAAAGCATTTGACAAAATTCAGCACCCATTCATGATTAAAACTCTCAACAAAATGGGTATAGAAGGCAAGTACCTCAACATCATAAAGGCCATATATGACAAACCCACAGCTAACATCATACTTAACAGCGAGAAGCTGAAAGCTTTTCATCTAAGATTGGGAACAAGACAGGGATGCCCACTCTCTCCACTGTTATTCAACATAGTACTGGAGGTCCTAGCCATGGCAATCAGAAAAAAACAAGAAATACAAGGCATCCAGATTGGTAAAGAAGAAGTCAAATTGTCATTATTTGCAGATGACATGATATTGTACATAAAAAACCCTAAAGACTCCACTCCAAAACTACTAGAACTAATACATGAATTCAGCAAAGTTGCAGGATACAAAATTAACACACAGAAATCTGTTGCTTTCCTATGCACTAATGATGAACTAACAGAAAGAGAAATCAGAAAAACAATTCCATTCACAATTGCATCAAAAAGAATAAAATACCTAGGAATAAACCTAATGAAGGAAATGAAAGACCTATACCCTGAAAACTACAAGACACTCCTATGAGAAATTAAAGAGGACACTAACAAATAGAAATTCATCCCATGCTCTTGGCTAGGAAGAATAAATATTGTCAAAATGGCATATACTACCTAAAGCAATCTATAGATTCAACACAATCCCTATCAAAATACCAACAGCATTCTTCAATGAACTGGAACAAATAATTCTAAAATTCATATGGAACCACAAAAGACCCTGAATAGCCAAAGCAATCCTGAGAAGGAGGAATAAAACAGGGGGAATTACGCTCCCTGACTTCAAGCTCTACTACAAAGCCACAGTAATCAAGACAATTTGGTATTGGCACAAAACAGACCCACAGACCAGTGGAACAGAATAGAAAATCCAAACATTAACCTAAACATATACAGTCAATTAACATATGATAAAGGAGCCTTAGATATACAATGGGGAAATGACAGCCTCTTCAGCAGCTGGTGTTGGCAAAACGGGACAGCTACATGTAAGACAATGAAACTGGACTACTGTCTAGCCCCATACACAAAAGTAAACTCATAATGGATCAAAGACCTGCATGTAAGTCATGAAACCATAAAACTCTTAGAAAAAAACATAGGCAAAAATCTCTTGGACATAAACATGAGTGACTTCATGAACATATCTCCCCGGGCAAGGGAAAGAAAAGCAAAAATGAACAAGTGGGACTGTATCAAGCTGAAAAGCTTCTGTACAGCAAAGGACACCATCAGTAGAACAGAAAGACATCCTACAGTGTGGGAGAATATATTTATAAATGACATATCCGATAAGGGGTTGACATCCAAAATATATAAAGAATTCACATACCTCAACAAACAAAAAGCAAATAATCCAATTAAGAGATGGGCAGAGGACATGAATAGACACTTCTCCAAGGAAGAAATTCAGATGGCCAACAGGCACATGAAAAGATGCTACACATCGCTAATCATCAGAAAAATGCAAATTAAAACCACAATGAGATATCACCTCACACCAGTGAGGATGGCCAACATCCAAAACACAAACAACAACAAATGTTGGAGAGGATGTGGAGAAAAGGGAACCCTCCTACACTGCTGGTGGGACTGCAAATTAGTTCAACCATTGTGGAAAGCAGTATGGAGGTTCCTCAAAAAACTCGAAATAGAAATACCATTTTACCCAGGAATCCCACTCCTAAGAATTTACCCTAAGAATGCAGAAGCCCAATTTGAAAAAGAAAGACGGACCCCTATGTTTATCGCAGCACTATTTACAATAGCCAAGAAATGGAAGCAACCTAAGTGTCCATCAGTCGATGAATGGATAAAGAAGAAGTGGTACATATACACAATGGAATATTCAGCCATAAGAAGAAAACAAATCCTACCATTTGCAACAACATGGATGGAGCTAGATGGTATTATGCTCAGTGAAATAAGCCAAGCCGAAAAAGACAAGTATCAAATGATCTCACTCATATGTGGAGTATAAGAACAAAGAAAAAAACTGAAGGAACAAAACAGCAGCAAACTTACAGAACCCAAGAATGGACTAATAGTAACCAAGGGAAAGGACCTGAGGAGGACGGGAGAGAAGGGAGGGACAAGGGGGAAAAGGGGGCATTATGATTAGCAGATGTAATGTTGGGGGGGCATGGGGAGGGCAGTACAACTCAGAGAAGACAAGTAGTGATTCTATAGCATCTCACTATGTTGATGGACAGTGACTGTAATGGGGTTGGTGGGGGGGACCTGATGAAGGGGGTAGTTTAATAACCACAATATTGCACATGTAATTGTAGATTAATGATACCAAAATAAATTATATAAAAATAAATAAATATTTAAATAAATAAATAAATACATACATAAATAACTAAATAAAAGAAGACCAAGTTCAGGGACCACACAGCATTTTGTAGTTCATCTCTTTGCGGTGAGAAGCGCATGCTGAGAGTGTCTCGTTAAATAAGGAGTCAGGCCAGGGCTGCTGTACACTTTGGGAGGATGAGCATGGCATGGCCACACACTTGCTGGCTGTCAGTGGGCCACCTTCTGCCTTGGTCCTTTGGTATCCTCATTGAAAAATTACAGAATAGCAAGTTATAGAGGGGTGAGATAGGCTGAGGAATGCTTCTGACAGCCTCCAAGAACTGAGACTTTAAACCTCAGTAGTATCATTTTTGTTAAATGTGAGTGAGGGGAAAGGAGAGGTGATTAACTCAAAGGTCATTAGTGGTGGGGTGGCATTTACTGATTCAGCCAGGGAAGCCGGAACACCACCAGAGGGAAGGGAGGGAGGATGGCAAGTCTAGGCTTCTCCTTTCAGCCATGGAAATCCGGAGGCAGCATGTGGCTCAAGCACCATTGCACATCCAAGCCAGCAGCACCCACTCCCATGTAACTCATCCCTTTAGGGGCCACTGGAAGCAGCCTTCTGATTACTACTGCATTTGTTTCCTTGTGCTACCTTAAAAAATTATGATACAAATTTATTATCTTTCAGTTCTAAAGGTCAGAAGTCCGAGTGAGGTCAAAGGGTCTACAGTCAATGTAGACCTGTGTTCCTTTAGGAAGCACTGGGCAGAATCCTTTTCCTTGCCCTTTCCAGTCTCCAGACACTTCCTGTTTCTTAGGCTGTTGTAACTTCAGGGAGAGGAAATCCCGGGACAAAATACCTCTAAAACCAAAATGAGTCAAAGGGAGAAATAAAGTTTAAAATCTCTTTATTGCTTACAAACTGCAGTCTGGGGCCATCTCTCTTTCCTGCTCAGGCAGAAGCAAAACCAGCATTCCCCCTCACTTCTCAGGTTCAGATAAGCCCTCTGTTGCCCAGGTAATTACCCACTAACATGGAGATGAACCATTCTTCACCCATGAGGAACGCCTATTGATATGCATATGCACTAAAGCCATACTTTCTCTCCACCCCTGAGGATGCAGATGCACTAAAGCCTGGGGAGGTATTCTGGAAATATTACAATTTTATGCACAGCTGTTGACCCCTCCTACCCATCACTCCAACTTCTGCTTTTGTCATCATATCTTCCCTATGATCTTTTTCTCTTTATAAGAATGCTTGGGGCTACATTGCCCTCTTACCCCAAATAATCCAGGATAGTCTTCCCATCTCAAGATCTGTAATTTAATCACATCTGTAAAGTTCCTTTTACCAGGAGGGTAACATAGTAAGAGGTTCTGGGGATTGGGGAGTGGATGTCTGGTGGGGGGGTCATTATTCAGCTCTCCACAACTACGCAGTAAAGCTCATTCCCTTTGGTAAAGGCAGCTGTTTTTGTTAGTGGTAAAGTTGGAACCCTCTATAAATATAAAAATACGACACACCAATTAAAGAACTGGTAAAATGGTACAACTGTTTGAAAGGTGAAAACCACACACACACACACACACACACATATATATATATAGGCCATCAGGAATGCTGAAATGAATTTGTGGATGGATGTAAAATTGATCAATATGTACAGGACAATAATTGGGTACAGTGTCACATAATTTGCATTTCTATGAAAAACTTGGTTTGCATCACTGTCAGTAGTCTATAATTTACAGAGCTGTGGTTTTACTGAAAGACAATGATAAACCAGTGTGCTATCCCAGACACCCAGGAAACTTTTTGGCCCATTTCAATCTTTCCCAATGTTTCCTGACACTTCCTACAACTGCAAAATTCCCTTTGATTCTCAAAGAAACTCTAGGCCATCCCAAGGTAAGACTTGAAACAAATGCGGTCTGGCCGTAGCACCTCCAGCCTCCCGACTCTGTAGTCCTTCTGCAGCTTCCCCACCCTTCTTAACCACCTCAAGTTCTCATCATGCTTTTCACTTGGCTAGCCACTCCATAGACATTTACAATGATCCGGAGCTTAAAATTCATATACTCCTGGGTGGAGGGGGTTGGGGGGTGGGATGTAAAACAAACAGGAATCAAAGAATTGTAAACTAAATACAGTGAAGTTGAAAATGTAGGCAGCAGTTTTTAACCCTGGTTAGAACTACCTAGGAAGGTTTTTAAAAAATATCAGTGCTGGAATATAACCTTAGACCAATTGAATTAGCATTTCTGGGGGTAGGGCTCAAGTGTTGATAGTCTAAAAATTCTCCCTAGATGATTCTCATGTGAATTCTTATGTGAATCATTGATGTGGAGTGTTACTACATAAATTGTGGCCCAGAGACCAGAGCATAAGCAGCACTATGCTCAATAGATGTGCAGAGTCTCAGGCCCCACCTAGACTCTGAATCAAATCCTGATGATTAACAATGTCTCAGGTGCTTTATAAGGTACCTAAAGTTTAAGGAGCACTGATGTGGAGCCGTGGTTCTCAAACTTTGTCCAAGCATTAGATTCACCTAGATGGCTTGTTATGACATAGATTGCTGGGTCCCACCCTCAGAATTTCTCATGTAGTGGGTCTTGGTAGGGTCTATGAGTTTGACTTTCACACAAGTTTCCAGGGAACCACACTTTGAGAACCACTTGTATAGAACATCAGAACATGAAAGAATTCTGAGGAAGCCTCAGTTCTTTCAGGCAAACCACACCATACTGTTGGCTGTCTATTTCCCTGAGCTGGTTGGTCTTCTATGCAAACAAATGGACTCACATGTCCAAAACTCTTCAAGGCAATCCGAAAATAGTTGCAAAGCCAGGCAGGGAGATTGTGCTGAGAACAAAAATGGGCAGAACGCATCTTGGGCAGAAGCAACTTGCCTCCTGCTCTGATGCCCCTCTGGACCCCTCACTCTTTAGAAGGCTTTCTTGGGAGTAGAAGGTCCATGTGTTCTTTCTCCTAGTCTGGAGAATGGAAATGAAACCCATTTATATATGGAATTACCTTGGCCTTTTTAAAGTTTTCTTTGCTATTCTCCCTCCTCCCCCTCTCTCTCACTTTCTCCTGGTATTTTCTCTCTGCCTATCAGAGAGTCCTAGGTGAATGAGGATGGCTTGCAATTAATGGACACCTGTTGTCCTGAGGCAAAGTTGTTTTTTTTTAAAAACAATTCACTGAGCCATGCCCCTCCCTGGGATAATAGCAAGGGTGAGTCTTTTTAACTCTACTTGATGGATGTGGCTTTTAAGGCCAAGTGACCTGCTCAAGGTAATGGTGCTAAAACCTGGTCACTACCCACAAATGCCCCTAGTGCTTTTCAGAAAATAAGCCATCCATTCAGGCTTGCTTGCTCCAGCTGTCCTCCTGGGAGAAAATGCTACTGACGGAAGTGGAGGTGAACAAGCCTGGAATGACTCACAGAAGTGGGCCAGGAAGAATGGTTTCTGCATCCGTCCAGGCCAGAGCCCACAGCTGCCCTGGGGGCCACCCAGCAGCCCAGTGGAGGGTGTGGTGAATGCTAAGGCCAAGAAACGGGTGGGGGAACCCCGGGGCCTGAGGGTGTGCCCCAAGCCGGTGTCTGCTCTCCAGAGAGCCTGGGAGGAGGTGGCTAGTAAGAGGATTTCACTGCCATCAGTCTTGGGTGTTTCCATCTTTTCCTTGTTTCTCAAAGAGTTGACCTTAGGCCACCTTCTCATGATGGTTAAGAGAATAAAGGCTTTTTTCAGCTGCACAGGAGAGTTAAATGTGCCGTGTTGGCCTGGTTCTCACTTCCTTTTTCCCCTCTTGCTCGTTTTGTCTACACCCCGTCTCCCATGTGCTGGATACCCGTCAGATCCCCCTTACAATGGCCGCAATTCTCCCCGTGACCTGGTCTAACCCTCTTATAATGCTGCGCGGCTAGAATAACTTCTGATAAACTCCCCACTTCTGAGTGATGGAACTCTGGATAACTTTTCCTCCCTGGTGAGGCTTTACCTCCCCACACAGGTGTTTCCTCTTTGTGATTATTTCTTATCAATGGCTAACATTTACTGGGTGTTTTCTGCATGCCAGACACTGAACTAAGTTCTTTACATAGTTTTTTTCCCTCTTACAGTCCTCCTAACACCTTATAAAAAAAAATGTTATTATTGTACCCATTGTATAGATGAATAAACTGAATCACAGAATGGTTAAGTGAGAGTTTTTAATAAATACGTTACTTTCCAGAACACTATTGCTGATTCCCACAGAGGAGGCCCCAACGGTAGTTTATTCCCAAACCCCCAATGTGGTTAATCTCCAAACTGTGAGCTTCAGGTAGAAGGATGGCATAAGACAGACTATCTGAGTTATCTGTTAGCAAGGTGCCTGGGTTATGGGTGAAGCCATAAGAAGTGTGGGGAAGGAACACAGACACTGAGCTAAAGTCTTGACTGTTGTCAACCCCAGGTGGTTTTCATTATCCTTTAGTCCTCATCTCTTCTGTAAAATGCAAAGGTTGAGCTATATTACTTCCAAGAATGTTTCCAACTGTGAAAGCCTATAATTATACAAAAGTAATGTGCTTTAGAAAAGCAGAAGTTCCATTTGATCCTAGACTCTGCTCCCCTTTGGTGTTTGTAAACATGCGCCAAGCGTTCCTGTTGGACAAGTGGGCCAGTGGGGGATTTGACCTATGCTAGCCCAGAGGCTTTGGCTGGGCATTCCCTGCCACAATGGGAGAACTCAAGAGTAGGAAGGAAACTTTTGGCTGAAATCATTTGCTAACACCCATATGTCCAACAGAACTCCTGTTTTATTGTCTTGCATACGGGTTGCTTAAAGCTCCTATCTCTATGCTCCTTCTTTCTTGACTGCGGTCTGTGTGGAGAAACATATTCTACATCCAAAGCTTTGAAAGCTGCCCTCTAATCAGGGATTTATAAAGTGTGGGCCTGGTCCAGTAGCCAAGTTGTATTTCCGGTCTCCTGAAACCAGGGATCTTCTGGAAATGGATGTGATATGGGAAAGAGGCTATGCTAGGGAGAATATGGAAAGGGAAGTCATGGAAAACATAGGGGTTTCTTCTCTACTCAAAACTTTACTCCAAATAGCTGGGAAGCTCTTGAATGTGTGAGAATGATATATCATTAAGATTGCCATGAGCTGAGACCAAACATTTAGAGTCATCATCTTCCCATCATTACTTCCAAACCTTCTTTGGAGAGAAGTGAAGATTGCTAGAGGAAGACTGAGGCTTAAGGAGGGAGGGGAAAAGAAATTTAGTTTGCAGAGGTCACGTGCATTTCTCTCACCCAGCTCAGGTAGCATGGCTCCCCGGCTCAGGACGCCCATGGTAATAAGGGAGTATTTTCTATCCTAGTTGAGAGGCTAGAGATCTAAGCTGGTGTCAAACTTGAATACAACTCCTGCAGTTGCTCCAGTGGTCCATTACTCTGGGTCAGGGAATGAAATGAGGACTGTGACATTACTTTCTTTAAGCCCCACTGGCATAGTAGAAGGCTGTGGTAGAAAATATCCCCAAATAGGAATCAGATGATCAGGGTCCTTGGCCATGTGTTAGCAATGTGATTCAGGCTGTTACTTCATCTCTCTGAGCCTGTACACTCTCATCTGTGAAGTGTAGGTGTTTATACCTGTTTTTCATACTTCATATAGGGTGGTTATGAAATCAATCAAGATAATAAATACTGAGAGAATCAGTACCTAGTGTCTTAAAATTAGTGGCTTCCAAAAACAATGAACAGTCATCTCACCTGGTCATAGTAGGTCAGGAATTTGGGGCAGTGAACATGAGCAGTCCAGGTTTAAGGACTCCGATGAGTTTGCAGGCAAGTGAGCTGCTAGGGCTGCAGCATCTGAAGGTTTGACCCGGGCTTGAGGACCTGCTTCTCAGATGACACACTCGTGGCTGGCAAGTTAATGCTGGCTTTTGGCAGGAGGCCTTGGTTCTTCACCATGTGGACCTCTCAGTGGGGCTGCTTGAACGTTCTCAGGACATCCGGCAGGCTGCCCCCCTTGCAGGCCTTCCCTTGGTTACATAGGTCAGCCCTATTCCATGTGGAAGGGACTACATAGGAACAGGAATACCAGGGGTCAAGAGTCACCGGAGCCATCTTACAGGCCACTTGATAAGCTGGCTACCACAGGTATCAATAGATGTATTGTTCTGAGAAGATTGCTGTAAGTTGGAACTACTTCTAGCCTAAATGATGACTCTGGCTAAAATTCAGGCTTTCTCTCAGCCCAGCAGTTCTTTTTGTTCTCTGAACCTATGACTCCAAAATGCATTTTTTTCCAAAGGCCATTTGGGCGAGCAGGGGAGGGTAAGGAGGTAGTGCAGATGATAGGAAAGAAAAGGAGTGTCATGGATACCTAAAAAGGGCAGTGAGTAAGCATCAGCTGAAGAGCTTCAGGAATGCTAGGTCATTTGTGCCTTGGTTAGCCCTCACTGTGTCTGTCATAAGACAGAAGCAGCGACAGAGTCAACTTTAACCAATAGTTTCATATTCCAACCCCAATAAAACTTTAATCAGTCTTGCCAACAAAAGGCAAATGTGTGCTTGACTTCTGTGCTGTTTCCCGCTCAGCTTATGTAAGGGGGTCAGTTGTCATGGAAATGGTCAAGGAAGGTGGCCAAATGGAAAGTGTTAGGCTCAGCAAACCCCCCTCTGCTCCGAGCATTACATTTTTTTCCCCACAATGGTGAAATACAATGAAATCTTGACAGTTTCTCAAAGGTTTTCCTTTACTTTTTGTGTCTATGTCAAGACTTTTGAAAATAAGATGTCAAAAAGAAGACCTCTCCTTATATTTCTAGGTATGTATTTTATACCTTTATACTTATATTTTACACCTAATGAGTTCAACTTTACAGGTATTTATACAATAGCAACAGGTGCCCCAGAGCTTTGTGAGGTAATGTGGTGTTGGGGGGGGCACAGTGAGAACTGAAAATCCTCTGCTCTCAAGGACAGTGTGGTGTATGTAGGGATGACAAAGCACTAAAGACAGAGACAAAATGTACTACAACACTCCGGTGGCAGACACCATTGACTGGCCGACCCAGCAGCCATTCCAGGATCCTCTCCTTGCCCACCTTCCATCATAGATGCAGAAGTGAGGTACTCACTTTCCTAGCTTCACTGGAAGTAAGGGGTGGCCACATAACCCAGTCCTGGTCAACAAGGTGTAATGTCTGCTGGAGGTATTTTGGGAATTTTCTTTTCCTTACAAAAGGGACAGGTATAGGAAGAGAGCTCATTGGCACTGCCCCTTCCTCTCTTTCCTGCCTTGAATGCAAATGTGATGGCCAGAATGGGGCAGCTACCTTGTGACCACAAAGCAACACGAGGCCCAAAAATCCACATGCAGAGCAAAGCATGAGAGGACCCTTGGCCGTGGACGGCATTGTTGTGCTACCAAACCACTTCCAGTAACCACCTGCCTCCAGACTTCTAGTAATAGTCATTGAAGCCACTTTTAGGTGGCTTTTCTCTTTGCAGATTATTCCTAACTGTCATGGAAGATAGAATGTAAGGCCAAATGAGAGCATTAGAGTATAAATGCACCAACATATCAGTGAAAGGTTGAATTCCATGAGAACGGAGCGGTAAGGTGGGGGACACAAGTTAGAGGAATCAGGGTCAGTGGGGTATGCTTGGATAAATGGAAATATAGAGATGGGATGTAGAATGGCAGCCTAGAGTGCATGCACCAAGAATCTCTGTTTATTATCATCAAATCCATATCTCTAAAGACAAGATTGTTATGGGTTCCTGTTTCTTAAGGTGCAACACATGGCTAAAGGCATCTTGTGTAACTGGAGGCAGTACAGGGTTATGTATCTGAGCAAGGGCTAAGGTATTAGATAAAGCTGGGTTTGGGTCCCAGCTCCCAAAAACCAGCTGAATTACCTTGTTAAAGCTTCAGCATCCTTATCTGTAAACTCAGGGCAAAAAAAGATAACATACGTGAAGCATGTAAACAGTGCTCAGTACAAAGCATCCATAAGTGTCAGTTATTAATATGAGTGGTTGTTACTATTATCATTACTGTGATCAGACGTTAATTATTATTTTGTCCGTCTTTACATGCCACCAGAGGAAAGCTTTCTTAACCCTCTAGAATCCAATTGTTCCATCTGTGAAATGGGATTGTCATCTCTCAAAGGTGTATTAAAAGTTAATGAGGATCCTTGTGAAATTAGTTTTCTTTGAAGCAAATTTGGAGAGTGTAAATAGCATGTAGCCTTTTTCTATTTTTAAGTCCTTTAAGTAGACGTTTGAGCTAAAAATCACTATGCTTTTTTTCCCCCCCCAGAAGCAAATATGACAATTATGTAAGGCAAGAAGATCAAGACTTTAAACAATGAACTTTAGACTCAGTGAAGGCTTCAGGGTTGCCGCAGTCTGGAGCAAACTGGTTTTTGACTTTGACAATTTCTAAAGTTTGGATCTCAAGGCATTAAAAATTAAATCATATAAACTTACAATCAAATATTCAAAAGTCATCGCTTCCTAACTGTTTTACTACATATTACTACTATATGTGCTGTTGAGGGCATTTTTTAATCTATTGTATCTGTATGGTGCAGTACTGTATATGAATGTGTTTCTTCCCAACTCCTTGTTCAATGACATGCAGGAGAACTGAGGGGTTGAACACTTCCCAGCACACCCCTGTTGCCTCACCCTTCCTTGGTGCCTTAATTTCTCTGAATTGGGTCAAGGAGGATGATATGTTGTGGAGTTCTGAGTATTCATAGCCTCATATACCAGAGATGCCTTTCTTTCCAATGCCTCTAATCATAGGCTGGTCAGAACTGCCTTCCATCCTATCCTGTACTCACACATTTTTGCAGAAATTCCTCAAACGTTCTATCTAATGATGACAATCTTTCCCCTCAGAAAAGGCCAAGAAACTTGTACTTCCAAAGATTCATGGGTGTTAGCTGAAAAGTATCATTGAAACCTATCTTTGAGAGATGAAGTTAAAAAAAAAAAGTGAACAGTAAAAACGAATTGCAACTAGGAAATCCCATGGAAGAATGATGAACAGAATGTAGTGGCACATGAAGTTGGGCTCCCGACCAAACCAAGCTGATGTCTGGATAAAAGAGTGCAGTGTCTGGTTCCCATAGCTTTGAGATTTGGCACTGCCAGAGATGTCACAGGACTTCTTGAAAAATTGCATTAACTTTTCTTTAGCCTTAGCTTTATTATGCATATGCCAAAACTAACATTAAGCAGCAAGAGAGACTTACTCCTGAGCTTCTGGCCTGGAGCCACCTAGCATGTAAGTCATGCTCTGCAGTTTTGTTTGCCTTTGCTTCTCAAGAACTTGCAGATCAGCTTTATCACACATGTTGAAGTGAATGCAGCCCGAAGAGTGCAAGGAAACGGACAAGCTGCACCATGAGCGGGGTTTTAGAGCCAAGCCACAGAACCTCCTTTCTAGAACAATGCTTGATTTCTGCCACAGATTGAATAGGAAAGCACCATAGGGGAATATTTCTGAAACAACTTTTTAAAATCAAGAACATTGTGTAAGAGGCACTATCATTTACAAAAACACCCTAGACAGATTCCTCTCAAGTATTAGCACAAAGGAAACATTATCTTGCCAAGAACAAACAAGTTCCTCCTCAGGGGCATTAGGACGATGAGACCCCTGTGTGGCTCTTTTATTGCCTGGCTGATAGGGAGCTCCGTTTTCCTTCAATTATTGGAACTTTCCTTAGACACGATTTTTTGTTTTCAGTAATTTCTCCCTTCCCCTTCTCCTTCACTAGTTGTTTTGTGTCTATTTTATGTTGGCCTTTTTTATTTTACTTTGTCATACTTGTGTTTGATAAAATGTCATACAGTATTTTTTTGAAATAATTACCTATATTGGACAGTAACCAGGCATGGATCAGTGATTTTAGTGTATTGGATTATGAGTAATTCAATGCTGTGCACCTAAAATCCACTAAAAGTAAAACAATAAAATATTTCCTGGAAGTCAATAAAGTTATACATACGTTAGAAGTAAATACATTTTGAATGGTCTACCATATGTCCACTCATATGTGAAGAACTACAGTAAATCAAAAGTCATAGATGTAATTTCTTAAGAATCTGATCTAATTGGTTAGGGAAGTCTCTACCAACAACCATAATTACTGGCTTCCATTTATTAGATGCCAGTCATATTACAGGTGCATTCTATGTATTGTTTAATTGTCACCCCCAGGACTCTGATTCAATAGGTCAGGTTTCCTGTTAGATTGCTACCCAGGTGATTCTAATGTGCAGCCAAAGTTGAGAATTTCTAATCCAGAATAAAAGGAATAGGTGCAACTGCCTGCAGTTCACATCCGATGCCAAGGCAGAGCCAAGTGAGGCCCTGGTATCTGTCCATGCACGGAGGACAGTGGCCTGCTTGGAGCAGAGGGGATGATGGCAGCTGTAGGAACCCCTGCAGCACAGACACCACGGACGGAAACGCTCAGTTCTGGAGAGCCTGTCGTGGAGATGATGCCTGTGACAGTACTGAAGCACACAAAAAAACCCTTCATCTGAGAAGTGATTGTATTGAAGAAGTGCGATGGCCTAGCGTCAGCAGTACGAGCTCTCGGGAAAGCTGGGGAGGGGTGTTGCAGGCTACCTGTTTGCTTCCCTGACATTCATAGGCTGAAGCGCTAACTGTCCATGTGATAGTGTTTGAGTTCTGAGAAGAGACACCTGCGTGCCTGTCCCGCTGCCCACGGTGCAGACGCCCACCTGCGGCCCGCAGAGGCTGAGATGAGGCCCGGGAGCGCGTAGCGCTCTGCCGCCCACCTAAAGCCCAGAGAAGCCTCAGGAGGAAGCCCGCCTTGCCAGCACCTTTATCTTGGACTTCCCAGCCTCCAGAATGGTGAGAAATACATTTCTGTTTTTCTGTTGTTTGTAAGCTACTCAGTCTATGGTGTTTTGTGATGGCAGCCCGAGCCGACAAGACAAGGGGTAGAGCCCGTTTTTCTAAATTAGGTGACATTTAAAAAGTATATCCCCTCTGAAGCTTTGCCTAACCCCTCCTCTGGCCTGTTGAGGCTTACTGTTCATTCCTCTCTACAGTACTGCTTATCATGAGGGATTGCAGCTGTTTGAGAGTTTGCCTCTACCAGCGAGCAGACTGAGATCTTTGAAGGCAGCCGCCCGTCTTCAGCCCTGGACTTCCGGAGGGAAGCACATAGTAGGTGCTCTAAGCTTTATTGAACGAATCAGTAAGCCATGGTCAGACATCTCACCCTCACTGATACAAGGAAACAGATCATCACCACTGTCAACGAAACTATTTAAAGCCCTAAACCATGTGGTTCAGGGCCTCTTTTCAAATGACAGTAAATATGAAAGTGACCAACACGTTTTCTCCATTATGATGAAGTTATCCCTATTTTTTGGTTCCTGAGGGCTTGGGCTATAAATCATTGAAGTCTGAAATGAGAGCTCCATAAATAAATTGACTCAAGTAGGGTTAGTCATAGAGTGTGTGGTATATTTCCCAGTCAAGACAAGCAGTCTGGTGATGAATGGAACTACCCTGTAACTTTGCTCTTAATGTGATGAGTGGTGGTATTTGGAGGTTGACTATCCCTGTTCCTGTATTAAAAGGGTCAAACCTTTACATGTGTCAAGCCAGGTATAGCTTTAGAATTTTTTATTTCACAAGTTAGGCCTGAGGTCATGTTTCAGACAGTTGTGACTGAGCGGCTACAGGGAGCACAGAATTTCTAAATTTACTTCTGAGAATCAAATGCAGGTCAGCATGCTGGTGGTTACTCGTTTATCTTTGTTTCGTCCCCCCAAGCATCACAGCAGTTTGCTAATTTATGACATTAATACCAAGTTAGAGATAACAAAGTGCTATCTTTTGAGAAAATTATCTGAGGTTTGCCTGATGAGCAATTTTATCTTTTTATATTTAAGATATCACAAGATTCTCTTATTTTTTTTCCAGTTTTATTGAGAAATGATATATAGCGCTGGATAAGTTTAAGGTATACAGCATAATGATTTGACTTACATATATTCTGAAATAATTACCACAATAAATTTAACACCCCTCATCTCATATAGATACAAAAAAAAACAAAAAAATTTTTTTTCCCTGTGATGAGAACTTTTAGGATTTCCTTTCTTAACAACTTTCAAATATACCATACAGTATTAACTATAGCCTCATGTTAACTCTAGCCATTACATTGCTAGTGCTTTTTTTAAATCTTGTAACTGGAAGTTTATACCTGTTGATCACCACCATCCAATCCCATGTCCCCATATACAAATCAAATCTCTTTTTTTATGACTTTTTGTTTTCTGAGTCTACATGTAAGTGAGGTCCTATGGGATTTGTCTTTCTCTGCCTGAAGTATTTCACTTAGTATAATGCTTTCAAGGTTCATCCATATTGTCACAAATGCCAAGGCTTCCTTCTTTTTTATGGCTGAATAATATTCTATCACGTGTTTGTATGTACAGGCCTCCCCCCACCCACTCCCCCCTCCACATTTTCTTTAGCCATACATCTGCTGATAGACACTTAGATTGTTTCCATGTCTTGGGGATTATAAAAAGTGCTGCTGTGACCATGGGGTGCAGTTATCTCTTTGACATAGTGGTTTTGTTTTTCCTTTGGATGTATTCCCAGGAGTGCAATTGCTGGATCACATGGTAGTTCTATTTTGAATCTTTTGAGGAACTTCCATACTGTTTCCCATAGTGGCTGCACCAATTTACATTCCCACCAACAATGTGCCATGGTTCCCTTCTCTCCACATCCTCCCTAGCATTTGTTATCTCTTGTATTTTTAAGAGCCATTCTTTTTGCCCTAGTTTTATTGAGATACAGTTGATGTATAACACTGTATAACTTTAAGGTATACAGCATAATGGTTTTTGTTAGCATCCATCATCTCATAAAAACAAAATTCATTTATTAAATTTGTTTTCCTTGTGATGGGCATGGTTAGGTTTACTCCCTTAATGACCTTCATAGATATCATACAGCAGCATTAACTGTGGCCATCATGCAATACATTATATCCCTAGTGCTCATCTACCTGGTTACTAGAAATGTGCACCTTTTGATCACCTTCCTCCAACTCCTCCTCCCCACACCCTGGTAACCACAAATCTGATCTCTTTTTCTATGAATTTGGTTTTTTGTTTTGTTTTAAGAATACACACATAAGTGAGACCACACAGGGTTTGCATTTCTCTGTCTTATTTCACTTAGCATCATGTCCTCAAGGTCCATCCATGTTGTGGCAAATGGTAGGATTTCCTCATTTTTTTTTTTATGGCTGAATAATATTCTGCTGTATATGTATTCTTTACCCATTTATCTGTTGATGCACATTTAAGTTGTTTCCATGTATTGGCTACTGTAAACAATGCTGCTGTGAATATGGAGGGTGCAGATATCTTTTTTGAATTAGTGTTTTCATTTCCTTTGGATATATGCCAGTAGAATTGCTGGATCATATAGTAGCTCTGCTTTTAATTTTTTGAAGATCCTCCTCACTGTTTTCTAGAGTGACTGTACCAGTTTACAATCCCACCAGCACTGCACAAGTGTTCTTTGTCTCCACATCCTTGCCAGCCTTCATTATCTCCTATCTTTTTGATGATGACCATTCTAACAGGTGAGAGGTGATATCACACTGTAGTTTCGATTTGCATTTCCCTTATCACTAGTGATGTGGAGCATATTTTTATGTATGTGTTGGTCATTTGTATATCTTCTTTGGAAAAATGTCTGTTCAGGTTCTATGCCCAATCTTTAATTGGATTATTCATGGAATTGTTTGTTATTGAGCTGTATGAGTTTTTTATATATTTTGGATATCAACCACTTATCAGATACATGGTTTGCAAATATTTTTTTCCATTCCTTAGGTTGTCTTTTCATTTTGTTGTTTCCTTTGCTATGCAGATGCATTTTAGTTTTAGTCCCACTTATTCATTTGTTTATTTTAATTTTGTATTGAAATATAATTGACATACAGTATCGGTTTCAGATGTTCAATGTAGTGATGTGACAATTATATGTAGTACTAAATGTTCATCACAGTACCACTTATTTTTTATTTCATTGCTTGTGTTTTAGGTGTCATATCCAAAAAACCATTGCCAAGAACCATGTCAAGGAGCATTTTTCCTATTTTCTTCTATGTTTCCTATGTCTTACATTGAAATCTTGAATCCATTTCAAGTTAATTTTTGTGAGTGGTATAAGACAGAGGTCTAGTTTTATTCTTTTACATGTGGATATATATCCCTTTTCCCCAGCACCATTTACTGACACCTCTTCTCTACTGGGTATCCTTGGCTTCCTTGCTGAATATTAGTTGACTGTAAATGCTTGGGTTTATTTTCAGGCTTTCGATTCTGTTCCATTGGTCTGTTTGTTTTTGTGCCAGTGTTGTACTGTTCGGATTATATTAGAGCTGTATAGGATAACTTGAAATCAGAAAGTGTGATGCCTCTGGCTTTGTTCTTCCTCAGGATTGCTTTGGCTATACAGGACTTTTTGTTGTTCCATATGAATTTTAGGATTTTTTTTTACTCCTATAAAAAATGCCACTGGAGTCTTAATAGAGATTGTGTTGAATCTACAGAAGGCTTTTGGTGGTATTAACTCTTCCAGTCTATGAACACAGGATATCTTTTGCGTGTCTTTTTCAATTTCTTTCATCAATGTCTTGTAATTTTCAGAGTAGAAATCTTATACTTTCTTAGTTTTGTTTATTCTTAAATATTGTTTTTGATACTCTTGTATATGGGATTGTTTTATTTCTTTTTCAGATGATTTTTGTTATTAGTGTATAGAAAAGCTACTAACTTCTGTCAGTAATTTTGTATCCTGCAACTTTATGAATTCATTGATTAAATCTAGTGGTTTGGTGTAGTCTTTAGGATTTTCTATATATAAAATCATGTCATTTGCAGCTAGAGACAATTTTACTTCTTCCTTTCCAATCCTGATACGTTTTGATTTTTCTTGCCTAATTGTTCTGGACTTCCAGTACTATGTTGAGTAGGAATGTGAGAGTGGGCACCCTTGTCTTGTTCCTAATCTTAGAGGAAAACCTCTCAACTTTCACCATTGACTATGATGTTAGCTATAGGCTTATATATGACCCTTATAATGCTGAGGTATATTCCTTTTATTTATCCTAATAGTTTTTATCATGAAAAGATAATGAATTTTGTCAAATGCACTTTCTACCTCTTGAGATATCATTTTTTTCCCTTCATTCTGTTAATAGGATCACATTGATTTGTGTCTGTTGAACCATCTTTGGATCCCAGGTATACCCCACTTGATCATGGTGAATGAACCTTTTAATGTGCTGCTGAATTTGGTTTCCCATAGTGGCTGTACCAATTTACATTCCCACCAACAATGTACCATGGTTCCCTTCTCTCCACATCCTCCCTAGCGTTTGTTATTTCTTATATTTTTAAGAGCCATTCTTTTTTCCCTAGTTTTATTGGGATACAGTTGATGTATAACACTGTATAGTATTTTACTGAGAATTTTTGCATCAGTATTTATGAGGAATATTGTTATGTAGTTTTCTTTTCTGGCTTTAGTGTCAGGGTAATGCAGGCCTTCTAAAAGGAGTTTGGGTGTTGCCTCTTCTTTGAGTTTTTCTGAAGAGTTTGAGGATTGGTGTTAATTCTTTAAATGTTTGTTGAAATTCACCAGGGAACCCATCTGGACCTGGCATTTTCTTCTTTGGGACATACCAATTCAATCTCTTCACTAGTAATTGGTCTATTCAGACTTTCTATTTCCTCATCCTTAAGTCTTGGTAGTCTGTGCATTTCTAAGAATTTTTCCATTTCTTCTAGGTTATCCAGTTTGCTGTTGCTTATAGTAGCCTCCTATGATCTTTGTATTTCTGTTTTATCAGTGGTAATGTCTCCTTTTCTCATATATAATTTTTGTGGATTTGGGTCCTCTCCCTTTTTACCTTGGTTAGGTTAGATAAAGGATTGTCAATTTTGTTTATCCTTTCAAGGAACCAACTCTTAGTTTGGTTAACTTTTTTATTGTTTTCTCTTCTCTATTTCATTTGTTTCTGCTCTAACCTTTATTATTTCCTTCCTTGTGATAATTTTGGGCTCAGTTTGTTCTTTTTATAGTTCCTGAAGCTATGGAGATATGCTATTTGTTTGGGACCATTCTTCTTAATGTAGGCGTTTGTTGCTGTGAACTTTCCTCTTAGAACTGTTTTTTTCTGTCCCATAAGTTTTGATATATTGTATTTCCATTTTCATTTGTCTCAAGATAGTTTTTTTACTTCCCCTTTAATTTCTTCTTTGATTCACTGATTGTTCAGGAAAGTGTTTAATTTCCATGTATTTGTGAATTTTCCATTTTTCCTTTCATTGATTTCTACTTTCATACATTGTGGTCAGACAAGACATTCAGTATGATTTCAGTCTTCTTGAATTTGGCAAAACTTGTTTTGCGGCCTAACATATGATCTATCCTAGAAAATGTTTCATTTACACTTGAGAAGAATGTGTATTATGTGGTCAGAGAGAATGTTCTGTATATTTCAGTAGGTCTATTTAGTCTATAATGTTCAAGTCCATTGTTATTGATGTCTGTCTGATCTATCCATTGCTGAGAGTGGGGAATTAAAGTTCCAACTATTATTGCTTTGCTGTTTATTTCTTCTTTTAGCTCTATTTGTTTTGCTTTATTTAGGTGCTCAGAGATTGGGTGCATAAATAATTATGATTGTTATATTTTCTTGATGTATTAACTCCTTTATCATAATATAATGACCTTCTTTGTCTCTTTGTAACACTTTTAGTTTAAAGTCTATGTTGTCTGGTATAAGCATAACTATCCATGTTTTTTTTGTCACCATATGCTTAGATGATCTTTTGCCACTCCTTTACGTTCAGTCTTGTGTGTCTTTAAGGCTAAAGTGAGTCCCTTGTAGGCAGCATATCATTGCATCTTGTTTTTTATACATTCAGCCATTCTATGTATTTTGATGGGTGAATTTAATCTGTTTATATTTAAAGTGATTATTGATAAGTAAGGACCTACTATTGCTGTATTGTTTTCTAGTTGTTTTGTAGCTCCGTTGTTGCACATTTCTTATCCTGCTGTCTTTTGTTGTGTGGTTTCATGTCTTTGGATCAGTATGCTTTAACTTCTTTATCATATTCTTTTGTTTAGTTAGTATAGGTTTCTCTCTTGTGGTTACCATGAAGTTTGCATAAATATCTTAAAATTATAACACCCTATTTTAAACTAATAACAACTAAACTTCAATAGAATTCCTAACTTTTACACTTCTCCCACCCCCTCGTATTTTAGGTTACTTAGGTTATTACATATGATTTTATATTGTGTATTTAATAGCATATGATCATAGTTATGGTAATTTTTTACTATGTTTAACTTTTAAACTAAACTTGTAAGGAAAATAATGCACAACTGTTACCACATTACAGAAACCAGTTCTGACTGTATGTTTACCATTACTGCCTTCTAACATTTTTTTTTAATGAATCCATTCCAATTTATTTAATGAAAAAGGTAACATATTTTGGATATCATTTTATTTATATAAATCACATGATTTGATATATAGATACAGTATAAATAGAAATTTTTTTAGTAGACTTTTCTCCCTTTACAAATTTAAGTATTCAAGTGTATCTAATTATTTAGCTTATGCAAACTGAAATCTAATGAGAAAGTTTTATCTTCAGGGCTATAATACATGGGTTGCTAGAAGTAACTTAATATATTTAGAAGAAATTAGCATGATTTGAGTGAGGTTCAATCCACGGTCCTTTCTTAGTGTTTTCTCAAGGGCTTCTGGTTTGTTGTCCTGCTTAAGCGAGTGTCACTCACATTAAACAACACTGTGCACAGTGTGGAATAGATATCAATCATTCTCTTGCAGGCAGATAGTATGTTATGCCTGTATGATTTTATCGCTATCCTTGTTTCTGAAATGAAAGCATACCTTCATCATAAATGAAAGTCTCAGTTATAATTATTTCCAGTCTCTTTACTGTTCTACTAATATATTTGATTCCCCTGTGCTATTATGCAACTTAGCTTGCCGTAGGTTTGTACCAAGTTTTGATAACTGATAACTCTTCTTACTTTCCTCCCCTTTTACATTTTTTCATTACTCTCAAACTTTTACTGAATATAAGAATCCTCATATAATAAAAGCGTTTCTCAACTTCCAAAATTATTCAAAAAAATTCTGTGTGGAATTACTTCAAATTATATGTAAGTTCCCAAATTTGACATGTATATTTATATGATATTAAGACTTCCTATTCTGAATCATGATATGTTGATATAGTTGAACAAATCTCACTTATACTTTTGTAATGGTTTTATTATTTTTATATAGCTCTTATAACTTTCCTGTTAAATACATTCCTAGTTATTTTAAATTATTTTAAATTATTGTTACTATATAGGTTTTTAATTAATTTATAGTGGAAATGCTAATAAACAGAAAACGTGGGTTTGAATCTATAGCTTATTAATTGGGAAAATATCAACATTTTAAAATTAATTGTGTAATAGTTATTTTTAAAACTCTTGCACTTTCTGGAAGGCCATCATATCATCCTTCTTATTGTCACATGACCAAACAGCAGCAATCACTGCAGCCTCTGTTTTCTTTCTCTTGCCACCAAATCTCACTCAGGCCTCTCATTTGGTCAAAAAGCACTTGAAATCCTGGTGAACTGGCACTTTCACTGTTGAATATCAAATGGAAACCTTGGGAATTTTGTTGTTTGAGGATTTTCTGATTCTCCAGAGGTTATGATCCACGAGATGCCTGAGTGGCGTGCGTCACATTTTTATGGTGTTAGTGTCCTTTTATTTTCACTCAGAGAACTCTCTTTAGTATTTCTTGTAAGGCAAGTCTAATGGTGATGAATTCCCCCAGCTTTTGTTTGTGCAGGAAAGTCTTTATCCCTCCTTCATTTTTGAAGGACCACTTTGCTGGGTATACTATATATACAATTTACCCAATTAAAGTGTACAATTAACTAGTTTTTAGTATATTCAGAGTTAAGCAACCATCACGTACCACAGTTGATTTTCAAATATTTTCATTGCCCCCCATCCCCCTGAAAAAACCGTTTCCCTTTGGTTATCACCTCCTGATCATCGCCCACTTTAGGCAACCACTAATCCGCTTTTTGTCTCTGGATTTGCTTGTTCTGAACATTTCATATTAATAGAATCACACCATCTATGTGGCCTTTTGTGACTGGTGTCTTTCATTTAGCATAATGTTTTCAAGGATCACCCATGTTATAGCATATACAACTTCATTTTCCTTCATGGCTGAGTAATGTTCTATTGTGTGGATGTATCACATTTTATTTATCCATTCATCAGCTTATGAACATCTGGGCTGTCCACTTTTTGGCTATTATGGTGCTGTTATGAACATTTGTATACAAAATTTTTGTCATTTTTTCAATTCTCTTGGATCACTAGGACTGGAATTGCTGGGTCAAATGTAACTGTAGTTAAACTTTTTGGGAAACTGCCGGTCTGTTTTTCAAAGTGGCTGTATCACCTAACTTTTTACTGAAGTATAGTTGATATACAAGATTGGTTTCAGGTATACAACAGTGACTCAACAAATATATTATGAACTGCTTACCACAATTAGTGTAGTTACCATCTGTCACCATACAAAGTTATTACAATATTAATGACTATATTCCCTATGCTGTAATTTTCATCCCAATGACATGTATTTTATAATTGGAAATTCATACCTCTATCTCCCTAACCTATTTCACCCCCCATAGCAACCACCGGTTTGTTCCTTTTGAGTCTATTTCTGTTATATTTATTCTATTTTTTTGATCCCACATATAAGTGAGATCATATGGTATTTGTCTTTCTCTTAACTTATTTCACTTAGTATGATACCCGCTAGGTCTATCCATGTTGTTGTGAATGGAAAGATTTCCTTATTATTTTTATGGCTGAATAAAAGTCCATTGTATGTATCTACCACACCTTGTTTATCCATTCATCTATCAATGGACACTTATGTTGCTTCCATATATTGGCTATTGTGAATAATGCTGCCATAAAAATAGGGGTGCATGTATCTTTTCAAAAAAGTGATTTTGGGTTTTTTTTGAGTAAATACCCAGAAGTGGAATTATTGGGCATTTCTATTTTAATTTTTTGAGGAACTTCCATACTATTTTCCATAGTTGCTGCACCAATTTACATTCCTACCAACAGTGCACCAGTGTTCCCTTTTCTCAACATCCCCACCCATGCTTGTTAGTTCTTGTCTTTTTGATGCTAGCCATTCTGACTGGTGTAAGGTAATAGATCATTACGGTTTTTATTTATATTTCCCTGATGATTAGCAATGTTGAGCATCTTTTCATGTGTCTATAGGCCATCTGTATGCTGTGGAAAAATGTCTATTCAGGTCCTCTATGCATTTTTTAATTGAATTATTTAAATTTTTTTTCGGTGGTTTGTGAATATTTTGTTGAGGATTTTTGCATCTAGGTTCATCTATAATTTTTCTTTGTTTTGGTAGTGTCTTTGGTTTTAGTATCAGGGTAATGCTGTCCTTGTAGAATAAATCTGGAAGCATTCTATTCCATTTTTTTGAACTATTTGAGAAGGAAAGGTATTAACTCTTTACATGTTTAGTAGCATTCATCTGTGAAGACATCTGGTGTGGACTTTGTTTTGGGGAGGTTTTTGATACTAGTTCAAATTTGTTACTAGTAATCAGTCTGTTCTTATTTTCTATTTCTTGGTTTAGTCTTGGGAGGTTTCATGTTTCTAGAAATCTATATTTCTTTCAGGTTGTCCTATTTGTTGGCATATGATTATTTATAATAATCTTTTATAATTCTTGGATTTTTCTGGTGTCAATTGTAATGTCTCCTTTCATTTCTGATTTTATTTGAATTTTCTCTTGATGAGTCTGGATAAATAAAGGTTAACCAATTTTGTTTATATTTTCAAAGAGCCAGCTCTTAGTTTCATTGATCTATTTTTACTCTCTGTTTCATTTATTTCTGCTCTGATCTTTATTATTTCCTTCTTCTACTAACTTTGGACTTTGTTTTTCTTGTTCCTTTAGGTGTGAGAGTAGATTGTTTCTTTGAGCTTTTACTTGTTTCTTGAAGTAGACCTGTGTCACTGTAAACTTCCCTCTTAGAACTGTTTTGCTGTGTCCCAAAGATTTTGAAATGTTGTGCTTCTGTTTTCATTAGTCCCCAGGTATTTTTTCACTTCCTCTTTGATTTCTTTATTGACCCATCAGTTGTTTAGTAGCATGTTATTTAACGTCCACATGTTGCATTTTTTTCAGTTTTATTCTTGTAATTGATTTCCAACTTCATCCCATTGCAGTTGGAAAAGATGCTTGATATGATTTCAGTCTTCTTAAACTTATTAAGACTTGTTATTTGACCCAACATGTGGTCTATCTTGGAGAATGTTCCACATGCACTTGAAAAGAATGAGTATTCTGTTTTTGGTTGGAGTGTTCTGTATATATCTGTTAAGTCCATTTGATCTAGTGAGCCTCTCTCTCCTTATTGATTTTTCTCTCTGGATGATTTATCCATTGAAGTGTGTGGAGTGTTAAAATCCCCTACTATTATTGTATTACTGTCAATTTCTCTATTATGCCTGTTAATATTTGCTTTATACATTTAGGTGCACCTATGTCAGGTGCATAGATATTCACAACTGTTATATCTTCTTGCTGGATTGAATCCTTTGTCATTATGTGATATCCTTGTCTCTTGTTACAGTCTTTATTCTAAAGTTTCTTTTGTCTGGTATAAATATTGTTACCCCGTGCTTTTTTCACTTCCAATTGCATGGAATTTCTTTTCCTCATCCTTCTCTTTCAGTCTGTGTGTGTCTTTAGGTCTGAAGTGAATCACTTACAGATGGGTCTTGTTTTTTTTATCAATATAGTCACTGTCTTTTGATTGGAGCATTTAGACCATTCACATTTAGAATAGTTATTGATAGGTACGTGTTTATAGCCATTTTTTTCATTGTTTTATGTTTATCTTTGTCATTCTTCTCTGATGATTCTCCTCTCTGCTTTCTTCCTTTGTGAGTGATAACTTTCTTTAGATCTGTCTTTTAATCTTGATACTAGCTTTTAAGTGATTGATCTACTACCTTTACTATATGTTTTCTTTTACCAGTGAAATTTTTTCTTTTTGTAATTTTCTACTAGTTCTGGCTTTTCTTTTCCACTTAAAAAAAGTCCCTTTAACATTACTTGTTAGGCTGGTTTAGGTGGCAAACTCCTTTAACCTGTGTTTATCTGAAAAGCTCTTTGTCTTTCCAGTTCTGAACGATAACCACGCCAGGGAGAGTATTCTTGATTGTACTTTTTTTTTTCTTTTTAGCACTTTGAATAAATCATGCCACTTCCTCCTAACCAATAGAGTTTCTGCTAAAAACTTAGCTAATAGCCTTATGGGCTTTCCCATGTATATAACTAGTTGATTTTTCTCTTGTTGCTTTTAAGAGTCTCTCTTTATCTTTAATCTTTGGCACTTTAATTCTTATTGGTTTGGACCCTCTTGGATTCATCTTGTTTGGGGCACTCTGTGCTTCCTGGGCCTGGATGTCTGTTTCCTTTGCCTGTTTAGGAACGTGTTCAGCTATTCTTTAAGTTTTCCACCCCTTTCTCTCTTCTACTTCTGGAACTTGTATAATGTGAATGTTAGTATGTCTGAGGTTGCCCCAGGGGTCCCTTATCATCATTTAAAAATTTTTCTTTTTGCTGTCCAACTTGGGAGTGATGACTTTCTTTAGTGCAATGATTGGATTCCTTTCTATTACTCTGTCTTCCAGATTGCTGGTTCATTCTTCTGCATCCTCTTATCTGCTGCTGATTCCCTCTAGTGTATTTTTCATTTCATTTATTGTATTCTTCAACTCTGATCTTTTTATATTTTGTCTTTGCTGAAATTCTGAATTCATCTGCTCTTAAGTCTGGTATGTATCTTTATAACTATTATGTTGAACTCTTTATCAGGTAGATTGCTTAGCTTAGTTTCAATTTGTTCTTTTTCTGAAGTTTTGTTGTATTTTTCCATTTGGAGCATGTTCTCTGTCTCCTCATTTTGTTTGTCCTTCTCTGTTTGTTTCTATGAATTAGGTGAAACAGCTACCTCTCCCAGTCTTGAGGGAGTGGCCTCATGTAGGACTGTCCCCTGGGTAGATGGTGTGTACCTGGTTGGAGGCTGGGCAGGTGCAGACAGCAGGGGGCACCCTGTCAGGAGGGCCAGAGGATGGATGGACTTTGGCCAGTATGTCCAGGTGTGCACTGGGCATGGGACACCCTGGCAGGAGGGCTGGAGGCCAAGAGAGCATGGGCCAAGGGTGTCCTGGTGTGCTCTGTGCTGGCACCGCATGGGTGGGAGTGCTGGATCTTGGGCAGGAACATTTGGGTGTGGGGGGGTGGGGGTTCTTCAGGGGGTATCTGGAACTTGTGTGGGATTGGGGCCTTGGGCTCACTGAGGTAGGTGTCTAGACCCTGAATTTGTGCTATCAATGTGGCAGGGGACATAAAAAAGGTGCTTACCATCCCCTCCAATCCTGGAGAGAATTCCAATAGGTCCCCTACCATTTGGCAGGTGCGCTAGTTTAGTAAATCAGCTGCTTTCACTTATAGTCTAGTTGTTTGTTAAACCATGTTTGTTTGTTTTTCCTGTGTCCCAGGGCAGGCATATCTGCATGCAGGTCTCTACTGCAAGTCACTGTGTTGGGGATGAGATTCTCATTATTACCATGTCTCTGTCTCTCCTTCCATTTTTTATGTGGTCTCTAACCTTTGTTGTGTAGAAGTTTCACTGAGCCCTCAGGTCTTCAGGAGCAATAGTGTGTCTATAGGAGGAGGTGAGTTCAGGCTCTTTGTGCACTGTTGCTTGGACCTCCAGGTATAGTATTTGTTGACACTTGTTTTCCTTCTAATATTTTGAATATATCATCCCATTTTTTCTTGGCATGAGAAGTTGCTGTTGATAAATCCTTTGATAGTTTTATGGGTGTTCCCTTGTATGTAACTTCTTTCTTTCTCTTGATGCTTTTAAAATTGTTTCATCTTTGGCTTCTGGCAATTTAATTATAATGTGTCTCATTTTAGATGTATTTGGATTCAACCTTTTTGAGGCCATTTGGGCCTTTTGAGTCTGGATGTCTATTTCTCTCAACAGATTTGGAGATTTGGGACATTTTTAGGATTATTTAAGTATAGTTTCTGTCCCCTTTTATTTCTCTTCTTCTGGACTTTCCACAATGTGAATTATATCCCATAGGCTTTCTTCACTCTTTTTCTTTTTCTTTTTGCTCCTCTGACTGGTAAATTCAAATATCTTGTCTTCCAAGTCTCTGATTCTTTCTTCTGCATGGTAGAGCTTTTGAAGCTCTTCATTGAATTCTTCATTTCAATTATTCTATTTTTCAAATCTAAAATTTCTGCTTGTTTTTTTGATGGTTTCTATTTCTTTGTTGAACTTATTTTTTTTCATGCATTGTTTTCCTAATTTCATTTAGCTGTGTGTTCTTGTAGTTCACTAAACTTCTTTAAGGGGATTATTCTGAATTCTTTTCTGACAAATCATAGGTCTCTATTTCTTCAGGGTCAGTTGTTAGGCTTTACGGGTTTCCTTGGTGGCATCTTATTTACCTGATTTTTCATGATCCTTGCCTCCTTCTATTGGTATCTGCACATTTGAGTAGTGATCTCCTCATCCAGACTATAGATTCTCTTTGGCAGAGATGGTTCTTGACCAGTCAGCTCAGTTTGGGTTTCTGGACATGACTGATAGTAATGTCCCTGGGCAGGTGGGGACTGGTATTAGGGTTTATTTTTGGGTGAGGCAACTGTTTGAGCTGTGAGGACAGGGCGGGGGTGTTTGCCACTGGCTGAGAACAGCTGGATAGGACTGCTGGCTTGGTTTCCTGCCCACGTGAGGCTGTAGGATGGATCCTCCGGTTGGCTCTGGAAGGGTAGCAGGATGGGACCCAGGGCCTTACAACTCATTGTTTGGGGTCCTGAACTGGGCAAGAGTATGTACTGAACATCCTGGTGCAGTGAGGCCACCAGTTTTGCTCTGCAGACAGGGAGAGCCACAGGCTGTTCTCTCTGTTCCAGCACTACTGTAATCAGGGCTGTGACAAGGGCTTAACCACTGTGTGCTCTGGTAGGTTTCCCTAGTTTGACAGGCTAAGGCCGTATTCAGTAATAAGAGGGGTTATGAATTAGTTTCCTGGCCTGGAGCCGTGGGAGAAGTAGCTCCAAGGCCACTATGGCTGTTTGCTTGTGGTCTTGACACAAAGGTGACCTGTGCCCCAAGCTCCCTGGGCAAACAAGACTATGGACTGTTCTGTGGGCAGTCAGCTCTGCCCACCTCTCGGGTGCAGGACTGCTGGGTTACACAGCGTTCAGGTGTTTTCACCAGCCTCTCCTGTCAGATGGGCCTGAAGGCCACATTCTGTAGTGGACTGGGCTGTGACTCAGGCTTTCTGCCTGGGTGTGTACAGACCAGGCTCCGGGCCTGCAAGACGTCTTGTCTGAGGACTTGAACTAGGCAGACCTACACCCTGCCGAGTACTCTGGTCAGACTGTGCCCGGGACATGGTTCTTCATATAAGCAAAGCCAATGGTTGGGACTACTATGTGGGTCTGGAGGTAGAACTCAGTCTGCCAATATCCAAGTGCTGGTTGTTCGAAACCCGTCCCCATCTTCTGCCGCAATCAGATTCCCAGTGGTTGAGCCTCACTGATTCCCCTATGATCTCCATGGGGCAAAATCAGAGTAGAGGCCCCCAAGAAGCAATTTACAATGCTGTGGAGGTTGGATATCACTCCTAGGCTCTCTTTTCCCACTGAAGGAACCACAGGCTTGGGAGACCTTCAGTGTGGTGCTGTGCTGGCCTGCAGTGGGCAATGTGGTTGGTGGGCAGCCATTATTCTTAGTTGCCTAAGGGAGTCTGTCTTGGTCCCTGTGGCATGTGTGGTGGTGGGGGGAGGGGGAGGGGTATCCAGTGTTCTAGAACACTGAGGTTGTTTGCCTGAAGTGTATCAGCAAGCTAAGTGGCCCCTAGTTCTGCGAATGCTGCTCTCTTGGCCGTTGTCACTGACAACACAAAGGACCAATGATTATCTGTAGTTGTCTGCAGTCACCAGTTATGTTATGGGCTATAATTGTAGCCACATTATAAATAGAGAACTAGGGAAGTGAGTAATCTCATTCATTACACCTAATCTGAACATATGTTCTTGGAGTCCTGAAGACTAGACTCATAACCTTACTTTACAGATAAGGAACTGTAGGCCTGGACAGGTGGACTGAATTGGTCAAGTTCCCAAAGCTGGTTAAAGACAGAGCTAAGATGAGGTTGGGCCTCCTACACTGTAAATCAGTCTATTATCTTTACAGAGTCTATGCTGTGAGTTAAATTATATCATAAAGTAAAATGTGTTTATATCATTTGTTAATGGTAGTGGCTTTTAATTAAAATATTAGAAGTACTATTTCAACAATCAGGTCATCTGAAGTAGTGATTTTCAAACTTTAGTATGCATTAAAATCACCTGGAGAGCTTATTGAACCAGATTGCTAGGTCCTTCTCTCAAAGTTACTAGGTTAAGGGTGGGGCCCTCAGCTGTTATTCTGGGACCACATTTTGGGAACCCCCAGTCTAGGGCAAACCCATGCCATTTCCTGCCATTCATTATGAGTTGCTTGTGCACTGTCTACCAGTTGCGAGACACATGGTTAGATCTGCAGCAGGAAGAGTGACTAGTGAACTTTTCTCTTCACTTTCTAGTGCATTTCCCATTAGAAGGCTATTAGAGCATTGGGATGAAGAACCTGGCTTGAGCCAGACCGCCCAGGCAGTCTACTTTCTGCTCCAGGTGCTGCAGGATCTTAGTAAGCCATTTAATGTCAATTCTTTAGCTTTCTTATCCATAGAACGGGAACATTGTCTTCTAACTCATAATTGTGAAAGGATTAAATCAGATAATGCATATGAAGTGTTTAATGAATTTCACTTGGTCTGTCAATCAGAAACCAGTCAGGAAAAAAGAACTTAGTATAGCTGTTATAGAGAGGATTAAATAAAGAGAACTGGTAACTCAGGGGATAAAAGGGCTGAGAAACCAAACAGGGATGGTGAGGGAAACCATAGGGTTTGCAACAGCAGAAAGCTGCTACCACCCCTTGGCCTAGAGTGAGAATCGGAGGAGGCACTGTTGTGCGAGCTCAGAAACCAGAGGCTTCTACTGAGAGAGCACAGTGGGGCTGCTCAGACCCCAAAGGGGCTGTCTGGCAGGAGCCGGAGCCAGGGAGGAGACTCAGTACCTAGAAGCCAGAGGGCAAAGGCCCTGGGAATATAGTTCTGTGTGATACAGAACAGAGCCAGGGAAAAGCAGGAAATGAATCTCAGTTACTGCCATACTCTCTCTCTGTCAGTCATTGTTGCCATGACTACATGTATGTGCCTCTCTCATCTCCATTACTAGACCTTCATATCTAGGACCCTCACTGTGCTTGCATGTGGAGTACCATATACATGCAAAGTGGCATCCTCATAAATTCATTCAGCAATAAAAACAAGGGGAAATTATTCCATATTAGGGATGTTCGTATCTATTGACCAAATGCTACAGTGTCGACTACGAATTTGGTGTTGTTTAGCTCCCTGTCTACAGCTTTGTGTGCTGCCCAGTGCCTCAGACCATCTCCACACTGAGTGTTCAGAATATGTAGGCTGCAGAACAGAGTCCAAACCAGCTACCTTAACAAACCATAGTTTGTAGAGAACAATTCTGGTTTGGGGTTGGATGGTAAGTGGGAGAGATTGAGGGACAGTGGCCACTGTTTCCTTAGAGTAAGTTCATGCCTTTAAATGACCTCACCTAGAGGTATTTCTCTTCTTCATTAAAGATGTAGTGAAATTATGTAAAGAACACTGGACTGTCAGTCATGAGACCACTCTCAGTGCCTTTCTCACTTTACAAAAATGAGATGATGTGACAACAGAATGAAAGAGGGTGGGTGGGTGGGAGGCTATAGCAACAGCAGTGACATTTATTAACCCAAAGAGTAAGAGAGCCATTTAGAAATACTTCTTAGGTGATAACTGAAATTTCAAACCATAATTTAACTTTCAAAACAACCTTTATTCTGTTTGAAGACCTAATACAATGCATTAAAGCAACTTAAAACAACAAGACATAGCTCCATTGAATCTATAGCTTGAACAAATGTCAAGGAGGCACATCCCCCCATCCCCCACCCTAATTGCCTTGTAAAGGCAAAATTACAATTGACCATGACATCCTCCCTCTCGTCAAAAGACCAACTTTATTTTAACAATGTCATAAAAACAGATCTGTAAAAACATTTGAACAGATTGTAGCTTTAAAAAATACACACATATAAATGGTTTTTTTTGTTTTACCTTTTTTTTTTTTTTTATATAGCAGCATCCTGGGCAGCTAATGCTATCTCATGGTGACAAGTTTAATGTTAAGTTGGATAGTGTTTTCAGTGAGCCCAATTCTGTTCCCTCCCTACTCATAATACTAGTATTTTATATAACTAGATTTTTAAAAAATAAGAATTTGGCGTTTTGGAACTTTGTCCCATGTGAGGCATTGTGCTTTAAACTGCCCCTTTCTCAATATGACCCTGAACTCAAATTTCAGGGTCTGCTTTCCAACTACTTGGATACCATGCATAGCAAAAGCAGTTGTTAAAACCAGCAGAATTTTTCTCCCAGTAAGGAATATCAGTAGGACTTCCCAAACACATTACTAGTTCATAACCAGCTATATGACAAAGCAATTGGTTCCCCACAGTGACAGCTCACATAAACACATTTTGACTCAGCACACTGAAAACGAGGATTTCCAAGTTAAGCGAGTCATCCAGACCAGCTCCTCAAAAGTACTTTTAAAAACAAAAAAAGCCAAAGAATTATGAACTTCTCACTTCACTTGCAAGCAATTTTCACCTTTATAAGACAAAACAAAGCAACTTCAAAGAAACACAACCCATACACGTAATACGAGAATAGTACTAGACATATGCTTATTATGTACTTGAACTCAAGGACTGTGGGTCTGTTTGGGCTGAAAAGGTGTACTGGAAACACAGTCCATGCACATATACATATATACACATATCGAGGGCTGTGAAGTCAGATGTTGCCAACACGCGCTTTTTGCCTTTTCACCTGGTCATGATTTTTTCTCGTGTGGTATCAGGTCCCAGTGTTCCCACTCACACAGCCCTATCACAGTTTCTCTGCAGCACGCTTAGCTTCTGGTTTTTATCTTTAGGATGGTACACTGGGTGGAAAATATCAATGCATGGACAAAAGCATGTATTTAGGAATGCCTCTGCTGTATCCATTCATACTTGTAAGCCACTCAGACAATGATGTTAGATGACTGAACCCAAGGAGCTCTGCTGGTCAAACATCTAGGACAAATGTGGGCATGCAACAAACAAAAAGGCATTCAGCAGAGGCGTGACATCAGAGGTATCTTGGAACTCACTGTGATTTGGAAAGATGAATCCTGCCTTCCCTGTTTAAAAGAAAAATCAATTGCATTTATGTTTGTAAGATGCAAAAATAAGGCAAGTGCCTAAATATCATGTCATTTTGTGAAGAGTGGAGCAAAAATGTTTAACTAGCTTTCAATGAAACATTCCATCTCAGATTTTATATTTTAGTAATTAAATACTTAATAGCAAACACAGATGTGCTACCAAAAAAAAAAAAAAACCAAGCCAACCCTAGTTTATAAACTACTTAATAACTAATTGTTATACTTAGTGGTGTGGAAGGATAGTTCCAAAGCAGATGTTCACAGACAAAAACCAGGGAAATCATCAATTGTTTGGAGATGAGAGGGAGATGATCAGATCAGTACAGTCACATTTGAGGGCTGACAGTCTGGCTATAAGACTATTGCTCTAGATATGAGTAGCTTCATGTAAAAAGGGAAAAAATTTCTCTAGTTAAGTTGGCTAATTCTTGCAAAAGAAATGTAAAAGGAGTAACATTAAAAAAAAAACCCTCACCCTAGTATTTTAAGGGAAGAGAAATAAAACTATGGGTGAATTCAGAGAAAGGAAAACTGAAATTCTAAGATTCCATTTTAATCTTCCAGGGTAGTGACTATGATGATGATTCTTTATTCCTCCCAACACACATACACTTTCCACATGGAAATCAGGGAGTAAGACCTCCCCCTCTTGCCCTAAATTGGAAAGTATGCTCTAAAACCCCTTTCTTTTCCCCACAGTGAAGTGTACTATCACACATACAATTATTCGGATGAATAGAAGGGTAGCTGTTATGATTCCTGCAATGGCCATGACTTTAAAGAGCTCTACACAGCCCAGAGCAGTAACAGTTATGATCATGTCTATGTGCTTTATGATCTAAATTAAATGGAAAGCTAGGAAAATAACAAATATCCAGATAAAAATATCCTTTCAGCTCACACTTTTTCTAAAATGAGTATTGGTTATAATGGGTAGTCTAACGTTAAAATGAGACACATTTTCTAAACGTAGCGATTATACCTTCAAATCAGTGTTCCAAACAAAGGGGGAACCCTGTTCCAGGAGCCTAACTTCCTTCCTAAGAACTGAAATATCTGCCCAGCTGCACTGTGTTAGAGTTCCAGTAGGTTTGTAATTATTAATATATAATGACTAGCAAAGCGGGAAAAGCCTGAAGCATAAGCAACTTGACTTTGCAGTCACGTCTCTGCAATCATGAGAAAGTGCATACAATCTTGATGACCCTCCCTCTACCCCACCTGTACAGCCCTCTGCCACGTCCCCCCTCCCTAGATTCAAGAAGTTCACAATTCTTTATGAAACAAACATTTCCAGGTACCGTATTTTATGAGTCTTGACACAACATTGTTGAACTCAGCAATACTTTGTCATATTCATATATCTTTCTCTTTTTTTTTATTGAATAAAGCAGCTTTGAAGCTTATCAGGCACTGCCCAACAAAACATTTAGTCCAAAAAATCTGTTATGAACTTTTTAACCTTGGGCCAACAGCCAAGTACTCTGTACAAGGAAAACTGTAAAATATTTCATAGTTTTAATTCTGAAGCCATTTTTTTTTAAACTGGCATCCTGTACATTTCTTTAAAAAAAAATGAATATTAAAAAAAAAATCAGGGACAATATTTTCAAGCAACAAAAACTGGAGCGGGGGAAGCTTATTCTGAAAGGACATTTAAAACTGAGAGAACAACTTTATGAAAATTAAGAATTGCATAGCGCTGTGAATTTAGCCTTCAGCAAAACAGAAGCTATTTGGTATTGATACAAATCCATCTATTTGATAGTTAGTCATCCAATATTATGTACATATTTTATATACTGAATGTCATTTTCAGTCCTGTTTTCCAAGCTCCATTTTTCTGTTAGTGGGGCTGGTTGTTTTTTTTTCCTCTAAAAGTTTGAACCAAACACTTTCTGACACCCTGGTACAACAGGCTTTCCTCCGAACGTACGTGAGCTGACGTTCTCCTGTGAGTGCCCCTCGTGAGCCTTTCTGCTACATATCATTCATTTGTTAGAAAAGGAAATAATCCACAGTGCGATGTGTCTGGGTCCACCGTGCACAGCAACACCCAGGCCGGCTTGAGTATCCCCAGGCCAGGGCTTTTCAGCCCGTCCACCCTCCAGTCTACAAAGTCCCAACTTTGAGCTGGTAAAGCTTCAGAAAGCATTAACAAGCACCATGGTTAAAGGCCTCTTTGTCCCTGCGCACAGAGATTTTTGCATTTCTTTTTCTCTTTGTGTGGTGTGGCTTTAAATTAAACCAAAAAAAAAAAGAGAGAGAGAAAGGATAAGCACTCCGGATTAGAGACGTGTGGTCATCGCACAGTGAGAGGCTGCATGTCTCCCCTACTACTATTTCGAAAGCCCGAGTCCCATCTGAAGTCAGAGGGCTTTGCCTCGGCAGCTCAATTCGCAGGTCGGACTGAGGAGGGGCCCTGCACTTCTCAGAGGCCTCAGGGTGGCTGAACTTCAGGAGAAGGATCAGACGGCACACGCCTCATCGCCTCTGCTGCGCGTATACCGGGTAGGCTAGTGTGACATTGAGAGAGTCGTTGTGCTGCACGAGGGAGGTGTGTTGGTAATGTAGCACCAGTTCTTTCAGGGAGCTGTACAAGTTGTAGGGCTCAGCAAAGCCGTAGCCAGTCGCCGTCTTGTTTATGACGCAATGCTTTACTTCCCCGTCCACCCTAGAGAGGAGAGAGAACAAATGCCTTTCAAGCTTGTCCATGACAATTTGTGACTCTGCAAAGTGTTTTTTAATGAAATCATCATCATGAAAAAGTACACTATGCATGCCTGTTCTCCACATGGGGAACAGGCCCGGGTTAACTGTGGCCATGGGTCTGTCATTTACCGACTGGGGAGGTAGTCCAGTATCACAGAGTGTCTTTAAAATGGTTTAAAAGGAAGATGATCGGAATTTGTATGTTACTGGGTGGCTTTGAGAAGTGAGATAATGTCCACGATGTGCTTGACAGAATGCCTCTAATGCATAGGCTTCCAACTGTCAGTAAGATTCCTTCTTTCAAGCTAGCCTCAAAATGTCTACACACCGCTCCATCTTTGCATTTACTCTGCTGTATTCTCCTCTTCCCTGTCCTTACTCAAAGTTCTTCTGATTTTATTTCCTGTAGGAATATTCCTCTGTTTAAATGGAGGTACATCGCAGAGTATAATGTATTTTTAGAACCTTTCAATCCTAGAGGACACTTACTTCTCTGAAATGTTAGTGATCCAAAATCACTTTTCAAAGTGCTCCCCAAACTATTCATGTCATATGATGGCAATGTCTTCTCCTGTGTACACTCAGCTCAAGGATAGTGACTAGGGTCCCCTATCTGGGGTAGTGCTTTCCTATGAATTACCTCCGATTCTAACTCCATTGCCCATGGGAGGCAAAAAAAAAAAAAAAGACTTAAAGACCGTCACGATTAAGTAGTTGGTGAGTTGGGCCCCAAACCCCAGCCTTCCAACTGAACAGCAGGTTCTTTCTACTGGACCCTATTAATGGATACTGCTGCTGAGATTGTAAAATATTTGCTTTCTTTCCACTGCTATGTAAGAGTCTATAAGAGTCCCCAAGATGAGAACTTTCTCAAACACCTGCTGCAGGGGTACCTGACAAGAGAAAGGGTCTGCTGGTGCTACGTACACTACGGAGCAGGCGAAGCAGCCCTGTTTACTGCTCTCGCGGACCAGGAAGGTGCCGTCACGCTTCCCTCGGAGAAGGTTTTCAGCCTTGTTGCGGTTGCTGCTTCCAACGTTCCATGTCTTCTCATCGTGGTGGGGCAAGTCTTCGTCATCTTCCAGCAGTGAGTATTGGCTGAGGTGGCAGGGGACAAGGTTTCTTAATGCAGCACATGGGAGCCACCAGCTCACCCCACTGCCCCCTTTGGAGGGTCCTCGCCACCTGAGTTCTGCCAGCCTGACTGGGTAAGTTGGGCCATGGTCACTGGTCAGACCCAGCTAGCTTCTCTGGCCTGAGTTTTCCTCTCAAGTTTAGCCTTCAGTGTAACCTTCCTGGACAAAGAGCTGCTCTAAGTTAGGTGTGGGCAGAGAGGACGGTATTAAACAATCCTGTTTGTCCAGTTTAGATCAGGAAATTGATTGACTAGGAGGATTGCCAGTTTTCAAATAATTCAAACAAAACATATACTTAAGCTTTAAAAATATAAGAAAGAAAATTGTGTCTTTTCCCCCTCCTGACTGTTCCAAAAATATGCTGGGATTTTTCAGATGTTCAGGGATGTTATTATGACCAGTGTCACTTTATAGCACTACGGGGAAAAAATAAATCTGTATCCTCCTTTGCTAAACTTTCCTTTTTTAAAATTCTGGATAACGAGACTGAGTTTATGTAAGATGTTCCAAACTCAGTAAAATTCCTCACTTGTTCTGCAAACAAAGCAACTCGTGAGTTTCCCTAAACTGAAAAACCTCTTGTGCTGCCTCCCAGCTGCAGTAACTATACTTACTCTTCAGTGTTCTCGTTGCCCAGCCACTCATTCAGCTTCTTCTGCCGAACACCTTTCTGTGTCAACCACCTGCAGAATAGTTTTAAAAAGAAAATGCCATTCATAACTTATCCTTACTTTTAGCAAGTCCCACTAGTTCCCTGTGGGCTTCCACCTCCGATGCTTACATCAAATACTGGTCTCTTGTCTTTCTCAGTTGAATGAGGTCGGGTTTAATGCTGTTCATGCGTTTGTCAATCTCCCGATACTCTGCTGCCTGCTTCTTCAAGTCTTCCTCCAATCTTCTTCTACTGTCAACGATTTCACTGATTCGAGACTTTAGCTTTTCATAATTATGCATAATCCTACAGGCAAGAGAAATGCATCTGTAATTACCTGGGTTCATCCTGAAGGTTTCCCAAAGTTTATGGAAAGTTTTGCTACGGATTTCCAGCCATTTTCCGCAGGTAAAGAATGCTTTCTTTTGTTTCTTAATTATTCAAAGCACAGAACAACACAAGGTCACCTTTAAACCGTTTTTGTATGATTTTGGTTTTCTCTAGCACAAGGAGGATGGAAAAACCTTCATGGCTCACCAACCTTTGAATTTCTTTCTCATTGCCTTCACGTTTAAACTTTTCTATGTATTCTTTGCTGTACCGCTCCTGGCTTTGGCACTGTTCTTCAAATATTTTTATGGTTTCATTAAATGCTTCAATAGCTGTTCTTTTCATTTGGATTTCCTGCAACACAATGTTAATAAGACAATGTCATAACTTTCACAGGACAGGTCATCTCTTATTGTAAGACACTAACGCCTGGGACATTTGGTTGACATGGCTACCTAGCAAGTAAGTACTATTAGCAAGGTAGAACTCTAATTCATAAAAACCCATTAAAATAGTATCACACAAGCACACATTTCCTTTGGGAGTTTTCCCAATCTATGAAAGATGATTGCTTGACAATGTCCTACAGTTTTCATCTTTTTAAAATGCCATTCCACTCTATCAGTAATTTATGGCATCACGTTGTCCTCTACTCCCTCTGGTGGTCCCAGGTCCATCGGGGCCTAGAGAAGATGAAGTCACTGCAGTAAGTGTAGCCTCTACTTTTCATGACAGGGTAATACATTGGTTAAGTCTCCATTTCAGAGATTAGACAAGTTTGTAGAACTTCCAGTTATTATTAGCTTCCAATCTAAAAAAAATTCTTCAATCAGGAACTATGTCAAATCAGCTTAAAACTCACAGCAACGTCTCCATTTAACATGGAAACTTATTATTCTGATCCTTATAGGCTTCATTTGACAGGGTTGCAGATATTATGAATAATTACTAGAATAATCAACAATGATTCATAAATGAATGACTACTCCCCCAACTGCATTTGCAAAAACTCAACCATTTCTATTTTCTTTGAAGCTGAACATAACAGGTGCTTGGTTCTAACAACTAAGAGTTCTGAAATTTTAATCTGATTTTCATAGAAAACTCACCTGGGAAGTACGGGTATAATCTTCATATAATCTATCATATTCCCGACTTTTTTCTTGAAATTGAGTATTATATTCATGTAATTTTTTTCCTACAGCTTCAATATTATCTTCTTTGACAACTTGATCCTGGAGGGATTAGGGATTGGAAGAAAAATTCGGTTGATAAGGCATTTAATCAACAGCACTTGTTGAAAGGATTTTTCTGTCAGGTAATTTTTGTTAATTTTCTGATCACAAGTGTAAAGTTTTTCAAATTCCATTACATGCAATTCATTTGCTTCAGAATGTTGTCTAAATATTATAACAACATGAGTGTTTCAGTTTTGATTACCTGTTGGTATTTGGATACTGGATAAAGTAATTTCACATCCAGTTTGGGATTATACTGAGCTAGAGATTCATTCCGGTAGTGGTTTATTAGTTCAACCACAGAGTTGAAGGTTAATGGGTCAGAGAAGCCATATTTCCCATCTCGGTGAAATATTTTGATTAATTTGTTATTTCCTCCTTTCCTGTAATTACAATATAAAAATAGTGGCATTACAATTTTCCTTACAGAAATGTTTTAATGTCATCGACCTGAATGCCCCAATGTTAGTTACATTATCTCACTCACTCACCTTAGTGTAAGAGTATAATCACCATGCATTTTAGTAGATGCGTCTCGTACCAAAAAGGTCCCATCAGCTGTATCTCGAAGTTTTTCATTCACTTCTTCCCTGAAGCGAAAAGAACACAACACGCTGCTTACCTCCAGGGTTTGAACATTGTTTGATGGGCTTTATTTGTAGAGCAGTTTTAGGCTCACAGCAAAATTAAACAAAGTGGAGCTCCTAAATACCCCTTGGCCCTATGGATTTACATTTATTAACTGCACTTTCAGAGCTTAATATTCTTTGTTTATACAGAAATTTTATGACCTTCATGTCAATACAGACAGGTACATGGGAGTTTAAGAAAAAAAAGCACACCTCTTTCCCTATTGGTGTATCTGTGGCAGAAAATTCTATTTTTTAACTCATCATTCTGACAAATCAGCACAAGCAAGTCATGATCCCAAAAAAGGTTTCCACCCAAGTCCTTACTCCCCTTAACAAAAACAAAAAACTAAATAAAAATGACATTTTATTTTGTTGTGTTTCAGGTAATAACATTAGTTCTTAGAGAGTTCTGCCTAATAGAGAGTGACTTAACACTCTGCCTTTAGGCAGTGCCTCTTCACCCTGGTGCTTCCCTGATATCTCTGTCAATACGAAACTTCTCGGCTGTTTGATTTCCTGTGGCACCCAGCACCCACAGTCTTATGTGCTGAGCGACTTCTCTGGTCGTCTTTGGAGGAGAACCAAGTATGCTTCATGCTTACGTTGGCTGATATCCTAAAAATGGAACTTAGCAAGCTGGTACTTTTCTACTGCAAGTGAAAACTCAAGAGTTTTTGTAGACTTACCTCGAGATATCTCCCCAGTACCATTCTGCATCTTGTAAGGACATACTGTTACTCACACCGTTGTTGGCTACGGGGGTGGGTTTTGGTGGCTTCGGAGGCAGTGCTGTAGAGATTAAGGAGAAAGAAAAAGTTGCTTGCAATCCCGACTACAGTTGAACATTTTAAATTAGACCTAAGTTTCTTTGGCTAAATAACATTTCAATTAGAAAATATCAGAGTTAACTGTGCAACAGAGCAATAATTCACAATTCTATGAAACATGGAAGATATTTCTTAAGAAAAAAATCTTTCAGAGTATGGATCAAAAGAAAAAGGGAGACTAGCTTAGAGACTGAGTGATAAATGGAGCTGGCTATGTGAATGAATTTCCAAGTAAATCATTTTCTCCTTCTAGGTTTTGGTTATCTTAAAGTTTCATGCCTGGTCACATCCTTCTAAAGTAAGAAACCAGAGACATATGAGCAGAGGGAGTCACATGACTTGGCTTTAATTTCCTCTTATTTAATTATAAAAGGCAAATTTGGTTTTCTGTCCTCCACAAATGCTGTGGAGGGAATGAAAAAGCTCATCTACAGCAATATGTTTTAAGAGGAGGAACTGGGTTTCTTTTTAATCTTAGTATTTCAGGCACTGTTCTGCCAAAAGCCACTTTAAGACACTCCTCTGTGACCTAAATCTCTTTAGTATTCATGTTAATATTCTATTGGATAAACTGTGCTCTATATGCTAAGACTGATTAAAAACCATATCCTTCTTCCTCAATGTCAAATCAGTATTCCTCTACCAAGTGGAGGCAAAGAAAAGCCTGCAGTGTTTAACAGGGTATAGGGCTAACACTGGAATAAAATAATTTAGAAAACAATTTTGCTAAGAACTCTAGGCTTATTTTAAGTTTCAAAGCACTGTTACTATTTTAATTAATGCAAATATAATTTCAGGAGTCTATCAAGAATATTTTCTAAAGATGAGGACCAGATAATGGACAGCCCAACTTCTTTTCTCATTGTAGTATCTGAATGTAACACTGGATTTAGAATAGTTTCAGGTCACCGAGGACTGAGTTGCAATCACTGCTACATTTTTACATGCTTTCTAAAGAACCAAGTGTTCTCACTGCAAAGTACCACACTGTTTTTATCCACTGTCAACAGAGAAAAGCAGCACAAGGATACATCATTTTAATTAAAGGAACGACATACAATAATCCAAATGTCAAAGGACCTTAACAAAAGTCACCGGAATTCAGTTCATATCCATTCAAGTAAGAATAAGCATTTACCACACACAGTCTGATCAGCTTGCTTCTACAGGCAGTCACACAATTCAGTTTTCAAGCTATGATCAAACTAATTTTTTAAAAATAGAACTTAATAAAAATAGAATTCTAAAGAGGATCTGTTATAGCAGTTGCCAACAAGTAAAAAAAAAAAAGCCCCCCAAATTAACTAGCTTTCTACAAGAATACTGCAGTATTACCTGGTGGATCCATTTCTATATAAAACATCAAGTCTGTGCCACAGTTTATATCTGTCTTAGCATATTCTAAATCCAGGTCTTCCATAGTCCACACAGTGTTGTACATTTGTGTGAGAGTTTCCTTGGCTGAGCTCAGTTATAAGAAAAGAGTCCGGCTTTCTTTGTAATGGTGTCTTGGAATTCATTTTAAAACCTATAAGGGGCTGCACTGTAACCTATTACATCACACACCACAGCCAATCAAGTCAGAAAAATGTCACCAGACCACTCCTGCTTCATCATTTCTCTTCTGTACCAGCCCTAACACAGTCCCACCTCACTGAGAACCTACGTTTAATAGAATTGCAACATATACATGGTCATCGTTTGAAAAAGCTGTTTGATTTGACTGTTCTCCTCTGCAGTGAGTTTTCTAATTCCTTCTTTATTACTCTTTGCAGCTTGGTACGTTCTGCCGTTGGCAGGGTGACAAAAGCTGATAGGCTGCAGCACGGAGCTGTTTTTCCCCCTAGTGCATCTGGGCTTATAGATAGTCTGGTCATTTCTTGGTCTAAAAATCCTACAGAAGCATCAAAATGGTGTATGTAAGGTATCTTACAGTCCTTACCTACGTCCCATATACATTACAAGCAGAAAGGATCAAGAACTCTACTCAATTTCACGAAATACTCAGGACTTGAACACTGTCACAAATGCTCCACATTAGAAAGCACAATTAAAAGATATTGTATAGGCAAAATCTCTTCCTCTACCAAATGTTAAGACTATGGGATGACAACTAAAATTCTTTACAGGATTGAAGATGTCTATTATTAGCAGAAATAATAAACATAACTGTCACCATTAGTGAGACTTTTAATGGCATTTCCTAACAAGACTGGCCACCATACACTGGTTGCATCTTCCAAAATAAAGAGGTCATATATGAGAATGTGGGCAAGAGGTGGTTATCTTTTGCAAGATATTTTTCACTGATGAACCCACTTTGGGACTTAGTGTGTGAGTGCTGCCTGAGGGGCAGAGTGATGTAATCATAATCACTTTGGGGGGAGCTTTTCCCCCCTCCATCTCCAAATGCCTCACTCTGGGAACAAAGATTATTCCTATTTCGTAGTATTTAATGTGAAAAAAGAAATCAAGCTAAGTATTAATTTTCATTCTTTAAAGCCATTCTACCTAGAATCCCTGTCGCCTTTACCGGAGCCTAACGTACCTGCCCATTGTGAACCAGTCTCTCTTTACATTTACAATATTATCAGAGAGGAGGAAAGGGGAGAAGGCTACTACCCCCTCCCATGTAAATGTGGCTTATTTAAGAAACTATAGTGGGCTTTGTGATCTATATGCATATGTGTGCCACGCATTTGTGTTACAACTGAACACAGAAGTCCTTAAAATTTATTCCCAGACTTTCTATCAAATTTGGAATCATAAAATATATAAAATAGCAGAGCAAAGGCAAGCCATTCTCTGAGCACTCTTCACTTGTGTCCCCTCTCTAGCTTCACAAGGAAGGCAGACTCCACCTCCACCCTCTGGATCTCTCTCACAGTTTTCTATTTGCCTCAGGGTTTAAGTAAACCTACACCCAAATTC
>JAVSCE010021355.1:0-17697 GCA_032199065.1 Smutsia gigantea
CTTACAGGCCAAATCCAGCCCTCCACCTATTTTTGTAAATAAGGTCTTAGTGGAATTCAGCCATGCCCATTCGTTTACATGTTTTCTCTGGCTGCTTTCCCACTGCAGCAACAGGATTGAATAGTTGTGAGAGATCATATGGTCTGCAAAGCAAAATGTTTACCCTCTGGACTTAAAGAGAAAAAGTTGCTAACCCAAGGTATATGTTGTCTCTTGAACTAATTTTTAGACTTCTTTTTCCATTTAGATGTCAGAAAATACAGTGAATGAATCACATGGCAACTTTTAGCAGGGGTATATTTAACTTTACACTGAATTATGTATTTAGTCAATATAAAGGTGTCAGGAGAAACCAAGATACCTCTTCATTTTGGTACTTGTCTGATTGGACCTGAGAAATAAATTATCTAAAGTAGGAGTTGAGTCACAGTGTTCATTAACATCCTTAAGTTTTAAAAATGTCTCCGAAGAATGAATGAGGTAAAATAAGAGTTCAAGAAAAGAAGAATCTGAGATGAACTCCTTATATAAAGCAATTAAGATTAATAACATCCTACTAATGTGCAATGATATCTGGTTAAAAGAAATTTGTGAAAAGATTTCCAGTGACTTTCAAAAATGGTTGCAATAGTGAAACTCTTTGTAATGACAGAATATTAGGTGGTGTAGAGATCTGCAGACTGTGATGATAGGCATCTTCACAGGGGCCCAGGGTGATGGGAAGGAAAGCTGTCATCTATGGTGCAAAATTGTGGTGAACTGTACTCACAGAAGGGTAGGAATCTTTCTAGTTAAAGAATACAGAATTGTCAGAAAGTTTAGTTTTGGTAGTTTATAGAAGCCATAATCAGGGATAATAGACCTCTGCTGAATTTGTTTTTCTGTATTTCTGGCATAACCCACCCTCTTCCTCAAATGGGAGTAGAGGAAAAAAGACACCTCTAAAAATAACAGAATGGTAGACTTGGCTTTAATTAAAGGCTTTTGAGGATAATAATCATGACTGTCAGAACTTCAAGAAGGTATAAGGAACCTTAAGAGTCAGACCAGAGTTTTGACCTCTGCCCTGGGGTCTGTGGTTCTGTGAGTTCTGTGGGCACCCCCAGGGGCTGTGGCATTGGAGGCCTAGGGGATGGTGGTCCAGTGTAGCTCCCTCTTTCCTCCAACCAGAACATCCATGCTCGTTTTCTATGTTCTGCCTCACACATGGACTTGCTTTATGATGTCTCCAGTACAATGTTTGAAACCAAAGATCCTAGGCCAACTCTTCAAATTTTGCAGATAAGAAAACTGAAGGTACAATAATTTGGATGACTTTGTTTGGGTTCCCCATTGAACTACAGTTAGAATCTAGCTCTCCTGTGCTCGGTCAAGAGCTTTTTCCTATGATTCTTTAATGAGGAGGACCCTTACTTAAGGGTATTAAAACAAGAGTTTAATATTTTGGCTATTGTGACTTTTGTCAATGCACTATAATAATAATTATCAAATGTTTATATGCATTAGAATCACTTGGGGAACTCATTTTAAAAAATTCAGTTTCCCATTTATCCTTCCTGGAAATTTTGGGGTGGAATATCTGTATTTTGATCAAATATCCCAGATGTTTCTAATACAACGGTCTATGCACTACAGTTTATAAAAAAAATTGTCTTAAAGCTTTAAGTTGGAACTTGAAAGTTATTAGTACAAGCATTATTAGTTATTCCCTGGTACCATGCCCTCTGTTGAGGCAGACTTACTATAAAGCAGATGATGTTAGCATATTAGGCTATGTTGCAGTAATAAACCAACCCCATTATCAGCATTCTACAGGGGCTGTTTCTGTCTGACAACTCTTTCATCAGAAATGTGTCGGAAGTGGTCATAGAAGGGGATGAAGGATGTAAAATCATCCTTGATAATTTTAATCAGCCACGTTTGATAAACCTGTTACTGAAGTATAACAAACATACAGAGATACGCATGTGTGTGTAGCTCAATGAATTTTTACAACTGACCACACTTGTAACTGGCACCCAGATCTAGAAACAGAACATATAAAAAAACCCTTTGTGCCCTTTCCCAAATTTACCCATCCCCAGTAAGTGTAGCTAACAGGCAGGTTTTTTTGAGTTCAGGTTTAGAAGTAGCTTATATCTCTTTCTACCACATTCTGTTGGCCAAAACGGTGACATATGGGCCTCAACTTAATTGCAAGGGGCACTGAGAAGTTTAGTGTTTTGTTTCCAGGAAATGAGTCAGTGTGTTTAACATATAATATTTTCTCCATTACAGTCCAGATTATAATCTATAATATAATCTTATGATCCAAATGATGGTACTTTCTATGCTTTTCTGTGGGTGTGGTAGATTAAAAATTTGCATGCTTTCTCAATTACTCTTTTTCCTTTTTATATTTTATTAAATTTTCCTTAGAAATTAAATTCATTCCCAAATAGCTATATATTAATGATTATGTGAATACTATTATATGGAGTGTGGATGGTTAATAATTTAGAGCAAGATGGGAAGAATGTGAACTTCTAAGGACAATCTGTTTTTCAAACATGCCCTGAACACCATGTCAGTTTCATGGAAATTAGCATTAATCCCTGTGGGTTCTGGGCTCCTGAAGAATGTTCTGAGTGTGCAATACATGTGTCTTTAGATCACAAGATTAATTTCTCCACATTACTTTCTTGCTTCATCTTTGCTCTTTGACATTTGAAATTAGTAGTTGTCTTTCTAATTTATGTGAAATACTTAAGCTTGTTCATTAAACACTTGGTGGTCAGCTATGTTGTTTCACATATAAGTGGTTTGTTCCTTTTTTATTGCTTAGTAGTATTCCATTGTAGGGTCTACTGCATTTTGTTTCTCCATTCATCAGATATTGGACATTTGGATTGTTTCCAGTGATTATTATGAATTAAGATGCTATGTACATGTGCATAGAAATCTTTGTGAAGACATGCATTTTTATTTCTCTTGGGTAAATAACTAGAAGTGGGATTGCTAGGTCATGGGAATTATATATTTAATGTTTTTAAAAACTTACCAACAGTTTTCCAAAGACTGTACCATTTTACATTTCTACCAATTGTGTATGAAGTTCCAGTTTCTCCATATCCTTGACAACTGTTTCTTTGATTACAGTGGGTATGAAGTGCTTCATTGTGGTGAATTTGCATTATTTCCCTGATGACTGATGATGCTGAACGTTTTTCCATCAGCTTATTTGCCATTCATGTATCTTCTTCAGTTAAGTGTCTTTTCAAATCTTTTGCTCATTTGCTTTTACTGATTAAGTAGAAATTTTAAAGATGTTACATAATTGTGTGGTTTAGTGCCTGGTCTATCAACCTTTGCACTCTTGACATTTTGGATCATTCTTGGTCGTGGGGGCCTGTCCTGTGTATTGTACAATATTTGGCACCATCTCTGATTCTGTGTAGTAAATACTAGTAACTCATCCTTCTATCATGACAACCAAAAATGTCTCCAGATATTGACAAGTGTTGTCTGGGGGACAAATTGCCCCTAGTTGAGAACTACTGGTTAGGAAATTATACTGAGTCAAAAGAAGTAAAGGTCAAAGGTAATGTGGTAAAATTGGAACTTAACTTTTAAGTGCATACAATCAAGAAAGGTACAAATAGGGGGGGATTTCAGGTAAAAGATTTCCATCTCTATAATAAATTTTTCTGCTAAAGCAGTTTTGCAATGATGGAGATTTATGACAAGAATTACACCCTGCTTTCCTACCACCCTTAACAGCAGCGTAGCTTCTTTTCTTGTGTTTCCTTCTGATCTTTATCCAGAAGTCTCTATTGGTGTCTGGGGAACTGCATGTGCCTTTTGTGAGAAATTTAGTTTCACTCTGATTTTGTGCTCTTAAGCCCAGTCTTTCAGTGTGTTCCCCTGTTCAGATAGTTTTTATTTTTCTTCCTTGGAATTATTTTCCTGGAATAAATATCTATGAATAATATTACAGGAATAAAGGATGTAACTTTTTAAGTGCATTTTAATATGTATCACCTCTTTGTTTCCTAAGTTTGTACCAGTTAGGAAATGTCCATTTTCAGTTTGTGTTGGTTCTGTCCTACAAAGATAGTCTTTGAATAAACCACTCATTCTCTGCATCTTGAGAAGCAGTTGTGCCAGTTTCTAAGCCTCTAACAGTAATAGTCTAACACTTGTCCTTTCTTAAAGATCCTATATATGAAACAAACAAAGTCAGAATTCCTGTGCTAAATATAATCCCCACAACCGACTATGATTTGAAGTATGGAAAGATAGGAATGAATTTAAAAAGATAGATCTGCTTGTGTACTGAGTAAGGATAGTACTTTATGCAATAGAGCCTCCTTAAGTAAACATTTAATGGAAAGAATAAAATCTTACTTGCACATAAATCTTTTTTATTAAGAGCAAGGTTGTGTGTCTTAAGTGAGTGCTAATGTACCCAAGGGAAGAGGAAATAGAAGGAGCCATTGTGGCAGATAAGATGAGGGCAGACCTGTTTTGCCATTCATCATGAATTGGTCCAAAGTCATTTAACCAAAACCAGAGAAAGGTAGATGGCTGTGCCAATGGCGCTTTGCCCAGCAGACTGAAGGCAATACTAAAGTCACTAGCAACTTCCTTGAAGGGCTCTGAGTGTTCTAAAACCTAATGTAATTCCGAACACATGGAAAGTCTTTCTTGCTCTTCTCCTTTTTGATTTCCATAGCTTAACTGAAAATAGAATAAGAACAAAAATATATACATCAGGTGGAGCTTTGTGTTTGCCCTCTCCTTCTTTTATAGAGCTAGCAACATTTCAAGGGGTGGAATTCTGTGGAGTGGTGTGACCTGGAGGCCGTTGGACGAGGAAGAGGCTCCCTTTCCCTTGGAATGAATTTTCTGGCAATCCATAGCATTTCACAAGCAAGTTCCCTATTACAGGTGTGAACAATGAGAGCTAGTATAACTGAATGAGTGAGAGGAATAACAGAACGTCATACCTGCCTGGGCCTACGTGGTGCACACTCCTGGGGCTCAGTGCGTGTGGGGAGGCGGACCCCACGCATGGCCTGCGGTAGTGGCCTGCCTGGGTTGGAATGAGAGTAACCACGTCCTAGGGTTGTTGTGGGCAGTAAATGAAAAACTCGGTGCTTGGCACAGAAGCTCAGGAACTTTCATCCATTTGTTACTGTTGGTGGTGATTTTTGTTTTTTGTCTGGTTTTTAATCATAGGAAACTTAGGACTTCCAGGAGGTTGGAGGGAGAGTTATCCTAAAGACAAATGTGGCTCAAGGTGAAAGTCTCAGTCATCCTGAGGATGGGAACTTAAGAGTAAAGTGGTGAATATCACTTGTTTCTAGTTTAGTTCCATGACCCGCATTTAGACCTTAACTCTAGACAGCAGGTCCCTAGATAGAAATGTCGAGATCTGTGAAGGGGCTGAGATCCTTCTTCCTTACTTGTAAGCTAACAAGGTAGCCTGCTGCAGTTTCATGGGTGCTGACAGAACACATGATACCTGTGTCAGAGACAAAGACAGTTTATTACTCACAGCCAAGAGCAGTCGGAATAGCAGCCTTTGTGTCAGTTCTCTGAGCCCACATTCCCACAGGCAGCAGGAAGGCGAGCAGATGGATGACACGCTGTGGTTTCCATTACCGAAAAGGAGCACTGAGCATAGGGAACCCAAATCTCTTATAATGGGCGCTAATCATGTGCACCCTTGGCTCCAAATGCTGGAGCTCTCTCTGCTTTTCCAGGCTCTGAGAATACCCAGGCTCTCTTCCCACTTGGGAGGGAGGGAGATACTGTGTGTTGGAAGGGTATTCCCTATACAAATATCTTCCAAAAAATACTCCTGAGCGAAGGCAGCAGGCAGGGCCCTTGCTGGAAGGCTGTGTAGCAGTGGGGGAGATCCATGAAAGTTGCCTTCTGACAGTAGAATCTGAAAGCTGTGTTAGTATTGGAAAATAGGAAGGGGTGCAGAGAAACAGTGCTTTGATGTCCTATGTGACAAAATCTAACATAAAGGGAAAGAGAGTAGTGTGGCACATCGAAGACTCCAGAGCACACATGGCATCACAAGGACAGCATGTGTAGGTGTTGGAAGGTGCCGGTCTCATCATTCTGGAGGCAGTGGTACCTGGTGGTTCAGTAGGGGAGCCCCATGGGCAGTAGCTCCTTCCTTGCTCCCAGAGGCACTGAGGAGGCGCCTCCACCCAGCTGGGCAGGCAGCAGAGGGACACATGGTAGCTACATTTTAGGGCTGACAAGCATCCTTCAGGAGCCTCTAGGCACTTGCCAAGGGACCCTAGGTTAGCTGGAGGCAGCTCTGTAAAGAACTGTGGGCTCCCCAAGAGTTGGCGAGAGCAAGATTCAGCAGAACATGAGTTAGACTGAGAATGGCTTCTGCTACTCCTGATTTTTTTAAAAAAGACTTTCTATGATGTGTAGAAATGAAATTTGGTAAGAAATGCATTATAATGATGAAGTGGTGAGACCCAATCAAATTGATTTACCCATGTCCACAAATTTTCTGTTTCTAATCCAGATGTTATCAGTAATAAGTAATTATCAATTGTCCATTTCTGTGCTCCCAAAGTGTATTTTGGGGAATCCATGACGTTCCTTTAGATATCCCACAAAAGAGAAAACCTTTGGCCAAATGCATTTTGAAAATGCTCAGTATCATATTCTCCTGTCTGGGGAATTCATACTTCACAATAACATATTGAAGATTCTTAGGTGTCCTACCCTTTAGGATGCTCTTGAACTTTGTTTAAAACAACTTTTGCGGAACTCGCCTGATCACAGAATCCTACTTCTGCATAACATTCATGAAAATCTCCTGGAACTAATGTTCAGGGGAGCACAGTGCAGGAACTGTTTTATGGTGATGTTGTGTGGTCACTGTCACAGTTGAAGCACTGATGTATAATAGGGAAACTTGCATATTTTTTAAATGCTTTTCAGTAATACCCAGTTGCTTCACTTATTATTAGTATCTAAGGTCAGTTACAAACTCCAGATCTTTTGATCCTGCCACTGCACTGTATTCATCACTAGTAAGAAGGTCTAGTCCACCAGACATGATCTAGAATTTCTGATCTTGACATTAGTAGTTAATTCAAGCTTTTCGTAAGCCACAGTTACCCTACTGAGTTGATGTGATTCTGGTGAAAGGCAAACAGGCTTGGCCTTCTGTAGAGCTTGAGCAGCCTTATTGAGGGTAGATTCCCATTTTTCAAGAGGTTTATGGAATGTTAAAACCTGCTTACGAACACTTGTGAACCCCTTGATGGTGTGGGACACAGAGACCAGTAGGAATGCATGGTCACCCATAAGAACATGACCTAAGTCAAAGAAGGAGAGAGAAACATGGGGGCAGAACCCACTGGAAACGGCCACCTGGGAGTACCAGGTTTGCCATGGTTCATCTTCTGCTTCTCTCTCTTTCTCCCTGATGCTTTATTTGGTACCCAGAAGAACATATACTGGTCCTGGCCTAGAGAGGTTGGATCAGTAAACACCAGTGTTGGATGGATCGGAACGGGGAGGTCACCGTGTTGGAATGATGTGTGAACTAGATTAGGCTGCGTTGCAGTCTTTCAGTTAAATCCAGACATACCAACTCAGTCAGCCACAAGAGGGAGCAAATGTTGATGCTCAGCCACCATATAGGCCGGGTGAGCTGGGCTCTGGGATACAAGAATAAGAGATGACCTGCTTCTGGGGCCTAATGGTATAGTAGGAAGTAGGAGCAAGTGCACAGACAGGCCAGTCAAATACTGTGTGAGGTTAAGTAGAAGTTTCCTTCAGAAAGAAATAACATAGCTCCTCATGCTGCAAGGGGTCAACATAAATCCAGTAATATTATTCAGTAGGACCTCAGCCTCTACCAGGAAGACCCTCAGAATTCCCCATTGTTTCCCAGTCTCTCCTATGTCTTCTCTTAACTTTTGGTGGCCCATTTTTACTTTGCAAATGTGTATTATGATCTTAAATTCTATGTAGCCTTACCCAATCCTAAAGATAAAAGTACTTTAAGCTCTAAATTCTCCCACTCTGCACTCTTGTTCCTGTTCACAAATCCAGTTTTCTAAGGCCATTAGTGCTGGGAGAAGACTATTTAAAATAATTGACATGAGGGTGTGACTCTCCTAGGGACTATTTTTAATTAAAAAATGAGATACCTCAACCCAAAGGAATCTCAAAGTGGTGTATTTATAGGGTTGCCAGATTTAACAAATACAAATACAAGATGCCCAGTTAAATTTGAATTTCAGGTAAACAATGAGTAACTTTTTGTTCTTTTTTAAGTAGGAATATGTCCCATGCAGCATTTGGGATATACTTACAGTAAAAACAAAAGTTCATTGTTTAACCTAAATTCACATTTCTATATTTTATGTGTGCTATATTTTATGTGGCAACCTTATGTATTTGGGGAGCTAACTTTGAATCAAGAACTTCTGAAACTCTTTCATTTGGTCATTTTTATAACCTTAGCCCTAACCATGCCCCACCATGCAATTCTTTTCTTAAATAATTTCAAAAAGCATTGATTAAAGCTTCTGTGGGTCAGGTTTCAGAGGTACAAAGGTCACTGTGGGGAGTGAGCGAACAGTGACCTCGCAGGGTGGGAAGTGCAGGTGCCGGTGTGTGCAGCTGATGGCCTGCAGCTGTAATCAGGGTGCTGACCCTTCCAGGGGAGGCAGGCAGTGGCTGGGGCTGGGCGGGTGGAGCAGGGCCTGTACCGGGCAGATTTGGAAATGGAGTCAGACAACCGTGGGTCTTATAAGCATGGTAGGGTGACGTCTTGAAGGCAGGACTTGTGCTTTATTCATTTGTATTACCACGTGGCTTAAGCAGTCTCTGCACATAGCAACTGTTCAAATATTTGGTGAGTTGAATTGCCTCTTCCACGAGGATGGCTTCTGCATAATCCACTGGGAAATGAAAGACTTCGCTAATTTATTTCTTAGCTGGCTGCTGCACGTTATCTACTCCGCTTCTTTAAGTTTGTAAATGGCTTCATGGGTTTAGCAAAAGGATCAGCCTGAGCAAGGATGGACTGGGCAACTCTGTCCAGCCGAGGTAGGCAGGGGGCTTCCTTTTAACATTAGGGCTGAGTGGGGGGAAGGGGGTTGTGAGAGTGTATAGGGAGTGATAGAGTGTGAGAGCTGTGCTAAGGATAGTTGGCCATGTTGGCATTTTACAGCATAAAACTTTCACTAGAACCTCCAAAGTACAGATTAATTACAAATGAGCCAAAGTCAATCCTGAAGGCGAGAAATGACCACGTGTTACAGACAACCTATGCAGCAGGTCACTGAGCATTTGCTCTGGTGTGAGCAGAGAGGTGCAGGAATACCACTGAGAGACGAGTACACTGAGCAATATTCTTGGTTTTCTCCTACTGCACTTTCCAGCAACTCTAATTTGCAGCCTTCTATAATGTTGTCAGCCATCTACAGGGGTGTCATGAAATATCCAAAACAAAATGAAAATAAATTCACTTTCACTTAAAATGCAATTATATTATACGTAACACTTTTAGGAGCAGTGGGGTTGGGTGTTAGAGAACCACACAAAGCACTGGGACAGCAATGTTAGGAATTGCAAACTTGGAAAAAAGAAAACTTGCTAAGGACACTGCTGGGGAGGAGATAGAAACCCAGAGCAAAACCAGTCTCTACATTTAGTTTTAATCAAACGCGTGGGAATTCATCTGTATTTCTGAATTGTCATCGCAGAATGACTTGCCCTGGTGTTACCTGATTTTGATCATTTGCTTGTTTGTGATTCCTTCCTTCCTCCCTTCATTCTTTGTGTGCTGTGTGCTAAACACCAGACTTAATAATACATAATATGGTTTAAAGTGGGTTCTTCTAACACCCCCACATTGCCATCTAATCTACAAATGTTATCCTGGTCTGCAATGGAAGCTGGGAAGAGGGGGTAACAGCAGGTGGTGGAATTTGCGAGCTCATCGAATGGTAAGCAGCAAGAGCCCAAGTGTGCAGGGAGCTGCATACCCCTTCTGGGGAAGATGTGGATGGCAATGCCTTTGAGCATGAAACAAAAAGTTTTGACTTCAGGAACAGATTAGGCTAACTAAGGAGAAGAAAGAGAATGAAATGGTCTCTCCTTTTACAAACCTAAATATAATGGTAAGTAATAGTAATTGACTTTTCCCATGTCTTCCTTGAGGGAAGAGAGGCCTTCCAAACTCTGAGTATGATAATAGCAAAAAAGGAGCTGGAGTTACTGAAGATTTTGGGTAATTCAAATTTTGATTGACTTAGATAACTAAGAATTTGTTTAGATATAAAGATTTTGATTTCTCAGTATCAGAAAAAAGAAAAATTAGGTTTTTTGGCATGCATAACTTAATGTGATAATTTATACTAGTAAGCTGCTTTAGAAGATTCAGTGATCAGTAATTGTGAAAGTAAATGTAAGTTAAAGGACAGTGCTTAGATTTCGGTATAGTATTTTATATCCAATATTCAGTATTGTTCTTTTTATCTGGTGTTGTATTTTATCTAGAGCTATTTCTCAACACATGTATTTGAAAGTCAGAGTAGAGCCATAGAAAGAACATGGTTTTTTATAAGAAATAGACAAATAAGAAGAAAAACTGTGGCATCAGGAAAACACTATGAGTGGATGTGTACATATTTTTCAAAAATAATTTTATTTAAATATTTAGTAAAGATTTTTTTAAATGTGATTAAAGTCTGAAGAATGATATAATACACAGCCATGTGTCCACAACCCAAATGTATATATGCTTTTATAATCATGATGTAAAATTTTATAGTGAAGTTAAGAAAAATAAGCTTAAAAAAAGAAATCTGAGGCAAGTAGTAAGGAAAGGGGAGAGAAAGTAATTTACAAGTAATTTCTACATTGGAAATTAGGCACCTAAAACTCTTCACAAATATATATTGTATATTATTCTATAAAAAAGTTACAGTGAAAAATTTTTAATGAAAATATCATTGTATTGGAGAAATAGAAGTAAGTGGTTTAGATTTAAATAATAAATCCTGAGCAAATATTTTTAAGAAATGGAACAAAGTAAAGGAAAAGGAGCATTTTCAGTCATCTTCTTGGGCAGTTGGTAATGGCTTTTTTTTTTTCCTGAAAAATGCACTTGAGATGCTTTGCCACTATCTTGCTGTTGTGTGTTTCTCGGTGAATAATTGCAATATTTGGCAAAGAGAAATCCCCGTATTTGACGTACTTTTGGTTTACGCTGAATGGTACTGCTGAAGCCTGAAAGAATCCCCCAATTAAATATGTACCAAGAATCTGATCCAAAAGAATTGGTGGACAACAACTTAGGTATAAATTAGAACTCTGAAGACCAGTATCTTATCATGTTCATGACTTAGGAAATACCAGTTTCTGTGAGCTTGTAGGTCCTAGCATATTGCAGTGTTGATGGATATTAATTTCTCTTGGATATTAGGACATGAATTGATCTATGCGGGTCATTCTCACCTTGGGGTGATTTTGTCCCTAGGGCACACTTGGCCATTTCTGGAGACATTTTGGGTTGTCACAGTTGGCAAGGGTGTTGCTACTAGCATCTGATAATTAAAGCCCAGGGATGCTTTTGAACATCCTATGGTATTCAGGGCAGTCCCCACATCAAAGAATTGTCCAGCCCCAATTGTCAATAATGCTGAGGTTGAGAAAGCTCAATCTATACAAAAGAAGAGGGTTAAATTTATTTCCTATAATTAGATTATATAAGGACATTTCTTATGCATAGTTTTTCTTATAATAATAGACTGTGATCAATTAATTGTTTTTGGAAGTTTGTCTTTACATCTAATCCATTTTTTGCATCATTTTTACAATGTATACATCTAAGTTTTATAGCAAATGTTCTCTTTTTCGTATCTGTTGTGCAGTTGTATCTGAAAATAGATGATTTAGTGTGTTCAGACATGCTCCATTCATCCTGATCATGAATGAAGTATCTGCCAGAAAAGCATCATTTCTTACCATATTTCATGTTGGCAATCAGGCTTGGTCTGTTTTAACAGTGCTCTTAGCGTTTGAACAAATATCTTCCATATTCATGGGGAGGAAGATTTATTAAAACATTGCCAGTTGAATTCTATTTCAATTATTTGTGTGAACATATTTTATTTACTTTTGTATTATATGACTTTTATATTTGACCATAAATTTAGAAGAGAAGCTATATTTAGATATTAATCCTGAAGATTTCTGGAAAATTCTCCCTTAAAATATCTTCTACTACCTCTTTCTCCTTGATATTTGCTCCAAAGGTTTTTATTTACCCTGATCTAATTCATTCTCAACAGTCCTCAGTGTTTTTTTTTAATTCCACCCAAGTATTAACAATTATTTAATATCAGCTATGCATTTAATATTACTATTTCCAATTGCCTCAGACTTTTTTTTGTAATTTGATTATTTGAATTGGAATCCAAATAAGGGCTATACATTGTAGGTGATGGATTTGTCTTTTAAGTTTCCCTTAATCTGTAAATTCCCCCTTATCTCTTTATCTCTTTCTCCCTCTGTGTCTCTCTCATAATGTGTTTTTTGAAGAAACTGGGTCATTTATCCTGTAGAATTTCTGCTCTGTCTGGATTTTGCTGATTTCAGTTCTGTGGTTGGACTTAACTGGTTTCTTTGTATTTCCTATCAGTTGATAGCTGAATTGAGACACCATTGAATCTTAAAATCAAGAAGGAAAAACCATTCTCATGTTCTTTTAAAATCTTTGTGAAAGTCCATTTTTGGAGAGGGGTAAGGACTTGACCCACATTTCCAGAAACTGGTAAGGTAATAAAAGTGTATCATCACATATTTCCTAATATTTAGAGTCCTTAGAATTTTCTTCTGATTTTCCAATGGTCAAAGAGGTGAGGCGACTACTTTTTTTCCTGTACTCCTGTAGGTTGCTACTGGGTGACACTAGAGCAGGAGTTGCCAAAGTACAGCCAGGGCAGGGCCCTGTTTTTGTCAGTCAGCTTTATTGGGTCCCAGCCATGGGCGCTCATTTGCCCGTTGCCTGTGGCTGCTTTTGCTCAGCAATGGCAGAGTTGAATAGTTACCACAGAGATATCATGGCCCACAAAGCCAGAAATATTTACTATCTGGCTCTTTGCAAAAAAAAAAAAAAAGAGCTTGCATCCCTGGCAGTGCAAGGTCAGGCCTTTAAAAAAGTGTGATCTGTATTGTCTGCTAGCAACTGTTAATAAAAATTTTTTTGAAAAAGGTTAAGGGTCACTCTTATCTATCACAGTATCTACTTAAAAAGTGTAATCATTATTCAATTATGATATATTCGTACTTTATCATCCTAAAGTTAGCTTGATATCTCTTTACATCTCAAGTATAAAAATTTACATGTTTAAAAGTTCAATCTAATAAGTCATTAACATTTTTAAAAAATCCTCTTAAAAAACTATTTGTATGCTCTTAGATAATATAGTCTAATAACCTTTGAACTGACTATGAATATTTTTATCAATTAGTCTTTTCTCTACACTTTTACTGTCCTTAAATGCTCTCTTTAAAGTTAGCAATGCATTTATAACATCTGTATAGTCAGTAATGTTAGAAGGCTTAATTATAGTGTCTGTTTGGAGTGTTCTTTAGATAGTGCAGTAATAATGCTTTAGGAACAGTATTTTCTGAATTACATGAAATGGTCTCTTCTGGTTATTTCTGCAAAGAAGAAAATGAGTTCTTTGTATGTCATTGTATATGAGTTATTATGTGTTATCAATTCATCACATTAAGGTGGAATCGAGGCCATTACCCAGAATGAAGCTGTACCTCCTTTCTTTAAGACAAGTATGACTTCTCTTTTCAGGTATCCACCATTTAGAAATTACTCATTAGCAGGATTTGTCTTGAAGATACTAGGGGAGTTATCCCATCTGATTATCCTTGGCAAACATTAAAAAGGATGTGGAGAGAAAGCAGGGGAGGAAAAAAATTAACTGCTTGCATATGAATTGTAAATAAGTCTTTAACTTCAGGGAAATCTGGATGCTAAAGCTTGTCACAAGGACCCACACGGGAGCATTAGTAGCATTAGTATTTCTCCAAGGAAATCCAGTGTTCATTTCTGAAAGAGTTTGTGTGATACTTGTTCTTCTCATGATGGTCAAGATTCTGCAGTTACTTGGGTGTTAGGGTATTCCTGGTGTAACAAACTCAGAGACTCGACATAATAAAACGTATTACTTACTCAAGTCATTTTCCAGTAGGGAAAGGGGGGCAATTTCTTCACACAGTCATGCAAGGATCCAGGACCTTTCAGTCGGTGGAGGTGGGGGTGGTCAGGGGTGCAAACTATGGCACATGGGCTAACTGCGGTTTTTACATTTTTCCAATGGTGAAATAGTTTGAAAATAACCGAAAGAATATTTTGCAGTATCTGAAAATTACATGCAATTCACATTTCTGTGTCCATCATCCATGACTTGATTGGCACACAGCCATGCTCATTTGTTTACTTATTGTCTGTGGCTGCTTTCATGTGACAGTGGAGGGGCTGAGGGGTTGTGACAGAGGCCATGTGGCCTGCAAAGTCTAAATATTTTCCATCTGCGTTTTACAGAGAAACTTTGGCAACTCCTGGTCTAGGAGCTTGACCATCGTCTAGGGTCTCATAGTATCCCATGGAGAAGGAAGAGATTCAACCTGGTAAATCTTATAAGAGGGTTCAGGGCAAGGCTAATAATGGGGCTCTGCCTGCACGATTGGCCAGAATGCAAACATGTGTCCCCATTACCTGCAAGGGAGGCTGGTAGAGGCCATCCAGCAAAGGACTGTGGATGAGAGAGCACAGATAACTAGTGAACAATAGTCAGTGTCTGCCATTTTACATGAGAAACTTATTTTTAGAGACTTACCCTTGAGCCCTGGCATCAACTATGACTTCATGTGATTTTAAGTTTTATAAATGCATGAGCTCTTTTATTCCCCCTCCTGATGCTATCATTATTTCAGCTCATCACACTTTTTTTCCTCAATATTCATAGTCACAAAATGAAAGACAGGTTGTTTATTTTTTGTTTTTAGATCAAGATGAAGCAATGTGATGAAAACAGCAGGGGTGTCCAATAATGAGTTGGGTTTGACAGGCTCATTTGTGTATTTACTGAACTAGTCGTGCAATAGGTTTTTGAAATATTGATCAAAGCAATGTTTTATTTCTCTGGATCCTGTCGTCTTTCTCTTTGGTCTGATTGTACCTGCTGATGTTTGTGAGTTACTGTCAAATGGGCACCTTCCCAAAGGGTAATGTTTCCTCGGAGTATAAATTTCCTGTGAGAGTAGAAGCTCCTATAAATTTAAAGATTATGATCAGCCAGATTTTTCTTTCAAGACAGAAGAAAGAGACAAATAACACAAATACAGCAATCAGAGATTTTTATATTTATAAAGGGAGGACTTTCATAATAAAACCCAATAGGATCCTTGATTTTCTTTGGTTTCCTGGGAATTTTCTGATATCAGGATAACTTTTGTAAAGCTGGAACAAGAGAAATGACAGACATTTATCAGAACATCGGAGGCGGCACACGGAGTTGGTGCTTGACTTACTACCTTCTGGAGATTTATCTGTTTTTGACTCAGATCTTGTCCAAGTGGGTCACTTTTGTGCCATCAACAGAGTATGAGAATTCTTGGAGGGCCTTGGAAAAGTCACAATTACATGGAAAGTGGGAGGTGGAGGTGGATTTGGACTAACAACTCAGTATTGCCTGGATATAAGCCTTTGAGCATGACTTCTTTAACCTTCAGTTCCTTTGAGTAATTTATATTGTTTCAGGCCATTCCTGCGTGGACGTGTTTCAGCCTCCTGCAAACATCTCTGCCCAAATCCCCCAGTAGGGCCCAAGTTCTGCAGAGCACTCCGTATATATTCATAAGCAAGTCCTGACGGCTGTAGGCCGGGCCTTCCTTTTCTGGGCTTTTGAGGCCTCTGGTGGTTGAAACTAAGCAGTATATAGCCTCCATCTAGTTCAGTGGTTCTTAATTGCAGGTAATTTTGACCTTGGAGATACTTTGGGTATGGTGACTTGGTGGGGGCAGGGGGAGGGTGTGTGACCCTATTTGCATGTAGTGGGTGGAGGCCAAGGCTGCTGCAAAAACATCCTGCCATGCACAGAACACCTTCCCACCACAATGATGATCTGGCCTAAAACTACAAAGTCTAGCACCAAGGGTGGAAAAACCCTGGGTCACATGATTCTCCTAGGCTGAGGAACCCTGGACCGCCCGCAGTGCTCCAGTTAGGAGCAAAGTTTAAGTCTCCCAAGGTATCTGACCTTAGTGCCTGAGTTCCCGGCCCCTGGGCTTTGACCGGACTGTCTTGTCGGGGAGTCTGTCTGGCCGTGCATCAGAAGGCTTTATTGCCCTGTCTTCCTTTAGCAGTATCCCTGCGGTGCTGCGCGCTTGAATCATTGGGCAGCTTTAAATTCCAGGACCAAGGTTGCACCCTGACCAAGTGCACCGGAATCTCTGAGGATGTTCCCCAGCCTTGGGGTATTTTTAAAAGGCCGCCAGGTGACTCAAGGGCGCAAAGCGGGGATAAGAACCCCCCGCCCCACTGCTCTAAGCAGAGTCCAGGCATCCTGACTTCCCGCATGACTGCGGCCCGAGGAGCACGGCTGTGGAGGTGCCAGGGCAGTCTCTGGCCACACGGCGGGGGCAGCTGTACCTTGTTTGTCATTTACAGGTTTGTAACTTACACATATCAGAGTGATGCTGCCAAACTCCAGTATTTGAGATTTTACAGTGAAAGTGCACTTCTGGCTTCTGCATGGATCTCTCATCAGGTCCTAGCGCCTGCCCTCTGGCCAGGGTGCCCTGATGAGTGTTAGACGGCTTCAAGTGGACTCAGCATTGTTCATCAGGGGCCAGCGGATACAGAGAAAGAGGGAAAAGAAAAGGACTTTGCTAGCACTTGAAGGTCTCTCACAGGCTCGTTGCTCCATCCACTATAAGGCTCTTACCTGACACACGGATTGTGACTGAAGGTAAATACGGATATATTTTAGAGGAATTACTATTTTTCAGCTTCCAACAGAGAAGATTTAATAATGCACTAGCCCACATGGCTAACCAAGCCACTATTCTCCAAATAACTGTATGTTCCTAACAAATGACCATCTCATTTCTAATGAAATTAATCGTTATCTCTGCACAACAAACCTGTACTCTTTCCAATTCATTGCATCCTTTCCAAACCAGCCTGTTCTGAAAAATGAGTTGGATGGTGAGTTTAGATACAAGGAGGCTGTATTACTTTATTTTCAAAAGGAAAAATAATAATTCATTTGCAACTCATCCAAAAGCCTCCAGTTTCCCCAAAATATCACCAAAATACTCTGTAACAAACAGCCCACAATGGGTTTCTGCATGACACAAAACATATACAAGACAAATTACCAAATTATTCCACGTGTGATATATGCATTAGCAGGTTTGTGTGCATATGTGTGCAAATTAATTGTAGCCGGTGTTCAGTTGAGTCAGTCGGTGAATTTGGAGTACCAGTGTCTTGCAAGTTGTTATAGCAGCTATTTGGAAGGAGGATCAGGGCCACCCCTATAAGGCTGTTTTTATTCACAAATAGGAGATTTACTTTTCACTATATAGCATACTAAAGGCTCTTCAGGTGAGGAAATAGACGAG
>JAVSCE010021356.1:0-13990 GCA_032199065.1 Smutsia gigantea
GAAGAATATGTGTCCATACAAATGAAAGGCCTGTAGTTGAATTACTAGAGTAGAACTTCAGTTCTTTAAACCATGTGAATAATAAATAGGCTTAGCATTTTTTAATGGTGTATTTTATTTCTGGTAGAATGCATTACACTCAGAAACATGTAACTAAATAATTTAATGTTCCTTTCTGATGTTGTAATGACTACCCCCATTTACTCCAATTTTGCTTATGTTTTTTAATAAAGGTGCCATTAAAGGTGAGATGTATACTCAAGGAAACATTTAATGGGTCATCTGTAGTTTGAGGAGAGTGAAGCAGGGATCAAAAAATGGGCAGGTTTCAACACAAACGGATTCTGTAGTCAACTAGTCTCTTCACACTGAAAACAGAAATGGAAAATCTAGGAATGTATCCTGTGCAGTTTGGGCAATCAAGTTTTCAGTAATATAAGCAGAACAACGAGACAAGGAAACCACCCTCTCATTCATCCTAGTTTAATGTCATTACCTAAAAGCTGGGAGGAGTCCAGGAAGGTACAATAACTTCATATGTGGATTATAAAAGGATGTTAGAGAGAACTAAATTTTATTATAATACCACTTGCTAAATTCTAATAAGGTACGAAAAGCACTGTTCAGCCTTCAGACACCTACCCTAAGAAGCCTTGATGGTGTGGACAGGCTGATAAAACTTAGAAGTGAATTGATAACAGGAAATTTTCAAAACTGGAAACTTTTTACAGGTGGAAAATGGTGAATAAGGTAATTAAATTTATTCAGGAGGTTATGGAGCAGGATATTAGCACCAAAGGGTCTACTTTACTTTTTATATTTTAAGCCATATTTGTAGCTGCTTAAATTTTATATTTACTTTTATTTTACTTTGCAGAGTATTTTAATTTTTGGAGTGAATATTATGTCTTAATCTGAATTTGGGAACTGAGACTCAGATAGATAAATAAATAAATATAAATGAGCTATCATACAGACAGCAATGAACAGAATTAGGAGCTGAGCTATGCCAAAGCCCACACTTTCTACTACCCCACATTGTATCCCTTTATAGCTTTTGACCCTGTAATTCTACCTCTTATGATTTATTGCAAGGAAATTTATCAGAAGAAAACAAGTTGATAGGAAAGAAAAAGAAGGAATTTAAGTGCTCTGCAATAAGGGATATTTAAACAAATGATGGTAGATCAACTAACAGACTATCAAACATACTATAAAAATGATGAGATTTCCCATTAATGAAAGTTGAACTCATGCAACTTATCTACACATCCTTCCAAAACCACTCTAAAATGACAAGAAAGGAAGAATAAAAGATAATAAACAACAAAGTGTATGAAGGAAAAGAACATCAGATGAGAGGCATCAACACATTTTGGAACGTAGTAAACAACATTGTGTTACTGGATTTAAAGAGCAGAGGCAACTGTGACCAAAGGCACTGTGGAAGGGGACATGCAAGCAAAGAGAACTAGTGGGTCCAAGAAACACTGAGGGGCTGGGGCATATGGTGCCGCAGGAGGCAGGCGTGGCATGGGTCTTAAGGGAAAGGCTGGGTAGCAGACACCGCTGGTCTTCTGTTCAGCATTTGCTTCTCACCCAGTCTCTTACATGCTCATCCTTCCTCCTCCCTGAGTCCTTTCCTCGAAGATTGGGACTGTGTAGCCAGTTGATTCGGAGGAAACATGGAGGTAACATAGGAAAGCAGGGGAAGCAGCTTAGAGAGCGCTCAGCCCAGACCGGAGCAGAAGGGCAGGCACTCTGGTAATGTGAGTTCTGTAATGCCCTCAGGGCAGCCCAGGGGCACAAAAAGCATTATTCAGAAAGCACTTTGGTTTTAAAAATGCTCACATTGGTGTCCTTCAAAATTCCTAAGCACTGGGTTGATTTAAAGATAACATTATATTATTTGTAAATCTAGCAAATTTTAATCATTTTTGAGGGGTCCTTTTATTCATATTCAGTTCTGTTTACCAGCCTGGTTCATGATACCTATGTAAGCATCTTAAACCTCATTTTAAATGCTTTAACTGTCTGACAAATATTCCAAGGTGCTTATATAATTCTTATAAATCTACTAAATTAAGGTCAGTTTCAACTTAAAATCCAATTAAACCAATCACACCTTTTAAAATTGGAATCACAAGGCTGATCTATTAACTCCAATTGACCGAGTTTTCTTAAATATTACCATTACACAAGATACCCACTACCAAAATACTGAACTTAGCATTCCCTGTCATTTTGTGGCCATCTTTTCAGCTATTCAAAGTTTATGTTCAGAGAAGACCTTGGCCTTGACGGACTGGATTCTTGCCTTCAACACTGATGGGACTTGGTCCTGTTTACAGTCAGTATACTAAGCATTCTGTGACCTAAAGAAGGGGGACGTTTTTAAGACACCTGCATTTCTTAAATTGGAAATATATGTTGCCTAATTTTCCTGTCTACTCATAGAAGTCTTTAAGTCTGCCACCTCCATCTAATCGGCTATATGATTCGACTGTGCACTTCCTTGGCCTTTCTTAAATGTATAAATCTCTCCCTGTCTAACTTTAAAACTGAACTTTATGAATTCTTCATTAATTTCATTTTTTTCCTGACTAGTAGGACTATACAACTTTTGGGAATATTAGGATGACATTGGATTGATTTCTGAGTATGTGCCATTGTTTCTTTCTAGTTTTGTGGGCCTAACTTCTTAAGTCATTCTACTGATGAGATAAGAAGGAGATATTCAGGGGGAAAGAACAGGAACTAACTGGTTATCTATTATGAAAATAATACTTAACTCTGCTTTACACATCTATCAGAGAACTTGGAGAACTCACAATTCCTATACTGAGTGAAAAACAATGAGACAATCCCAAGAAGAAAGAAATATTGTATGAGAAAGGAAACAATCATAGTGTATTACCTAACTCAGCAACGTGATATTTACATAACCACTAATACTGCAATCACTGATTAATGATTTAACAATATTATGGTATTAGAAGGTAGAGAGGAAAAGTAGAGTTTACAAAATTAAATTCTGATTTGTTGTAACAAGAAGTTAATAGGTAGTATCTAAAAATTGCTAAGTCAAGACAAAGATGTATAAGATTATTATATAGAAATGAGATGACATGGATGGAGCTAGAGAGTATTATGCTCAGTGAAATAAGCCAAGCCGAAAAAGACAAGTATCAAATGATTTCACTCATATGTGGAGTATAAGAACAAAGAAAAAATACTGAAGGAACAAAACAGCAGCAGACTCACAGAACCCAAGAACGGACTAATAGTTACCAAAGGGAAAGGGACTGGGAAAATGGGCGGGAAGGGAGGGATAAGAGGGAAAAAGGGGCATTACGATTAGCAGATGTAATGTTGGGGGGGCACGGGGAGGGCAGTACAACTCAGAGAAGACAAGTAGTGATTCTATAGCATCTCACTACGCTGATGGACAGTGACTGTAATGGGGTTGGTGGGGGGGACCTGATGAAGGGGTAGTTTAATAACCGTAATATTGCACATGTAATTGTAGATTAATGATAATAAAATAAATTATATTAAAAAAATGTATCAAAAATGTAAATGTTGGGCCTAAAATTATAAAATGGTTAGACACATAGAAAAATAAATCTTTGTTCTTGGAAAAAAAAAAAGAAATGAGATGAATATCTGAAGAACAAGCTAGAAAACTTATAAGGGGATGCCTTTAGAAAGTGAGACTTGGGATGGGGTGGGTTAGAGGTCAAGGAAAAAAGAGGCAGGAAACTGCAGCTCTTTTGTTACATTTTAGTAGCATTTGACTTACTGTGCATACATTACTTTAATAAAAATTTTTTTATTTTAAATAAAATGCCAGAATTTTAAAGTGATAATTATAAACTATCACAATAATTATAATAATTACATTATAAATACTACATAATATGGGAAAATGTCATCTAATGTGGAGTAAAGAACCTAGGAAAAACAAAGTTGAATGTTTATGGCACAATGATTCTAACAACTTAAAGATGCCATGGGACACTGACTGGAAGAGACTGTGGAAAAATGAAAAGTTCTATTAGGGTAATGGGATAATAAATGACTTAAAATTCTTCTTACCTTTATTTTGTAATATTAGCTTGACATCACTTTATTTTGAAAAGCTTTTACTACTTACAGAATAACATTTTAGAGCACACACCTTTTTCAGGACTCCATTAAGATGAAAATCATCCCTGTCTCAGTAGTTTATATGCGAATGCCGTGAGATTCTTTATGTCTGCTAAATTAAAGCCCCCCACTCAAGGCCAGCCCAGGCATATTTATGAAGCCATCATTGTTTGCCTTTCTTATCTTCCCTTTTAAATGCCTCTTCCTACCTCAACCTTATTCTCTTCCTTATACGTCACAGTAACATCAGTTCCTCAGATAAATAGTCTCTCCGGATGTCAGCTGTCCCCTGTGGTTTTCTCATGCGATTTGCACATCATTTAACCACAAGATTCTCTTCAGTGTGATTTTCCGCTGAGAGTGCCCTGCATTGTGAAAGCCATCCCCATGGTATGTTTGGCAGTTGCTTCTTTTCGTGGACGTGCAGGGCTCATCAAGCCAACGAGCAGGCAGGGGATTTTACAGTTCTGGGTGGAAGACCGTGCAGAGCCTTCCCTGTGCTCTTCTTTATGAATGGAGACTAGCTCCAGCAACTTGCCATGCATGCAGTCTGCAACCTCAACTCCTCATATACCTTCTCAAGAGTAGGTTTAGCTATAGTTCATGTTGACCGAACTGATTATCCCTGAAAAATCAGGGATTGAGGTACCCTTTGAATCCCTTGGACAGAAAAGACTTCAAGCTCAATTTAGCTGTTAATTCCTCTTACATTTCTGATACCTTCTGGCTCTAATTTCTTGTTTTTTGAACTGTTGCCTGTCTTTCCAAAATAATATTTTATATCTATGGAATGGAAGAGTTAACCCAGTCATTTTTCCATGGGCTCTATGATTGGTGTACAGTTTTGGTCCCCACTAGACAGTAAATTCCTTGGAGAGCGGAAACAGAACTTTTCATATTTGTATCACTAGGGCTCAGCAGAGTAACTAGTTGATGAAGAGCAACCAGCACATATTTGGTAAGGAAAGCCTGTTTTCGGATGATGGGGAAAAAGCATTTGATTCGTTATGGAGTTAATGGCCAGATAAGCCTTCCAAGGGCATTTGCATTTTGAAAGGGGCTCTCTATATGTGTTCCTTCATTGAACTTTCTTATTGACTTTTCCCCCATGGGATCTCCAATGTGTTGACATTTCAGACACTAGATTCAGCAAGAAGGTGAGGTATTTTGAGCAGATAAATTCCTGACTTGGTAACCAATTTTCCTGCCTATGTCGTAGCCTCCTGGCCCAACCCAGTAACATGAGGTCATCTCATTCCCATGGAATCATTCTAGTTTTTTGGGTTCAATTTTTGGGGGTGAGTCAAAATAAGTAATAACTATGTTAGGATAAAATGATACCAGGTCTGTTCTCTCTCAAACAGCAAGACAGGGAGTTATTTGTGGTTGCAGCGCTGGTCAGAATATAGAGGGCAGAAGGTAACAGGACGAACCTTCTTAGACCTTCTTAGAATCACATCATAGACTATGAAAGAGAGCAGAACCCAGATGATCATTTTACAGGTTAATTAAACAGATGTCAGTTTAAACACCCAGTCAGATGAGAGTAATAATGCATATGCAGTAGGAATATGGGACATATTCTAGACACTCAAAGATTTCCCCTTAAAGTCATCTGCTTTTACACAGTCTATAGGACTACATAACCCATATGGATACTGGGTATAAGTAATTTTTTTCTTGCTGAAAAAAGCCATTCCCATAACTATATTTTATTTTACTTATGCTAATATGAAAAATAGTTTGCATTTACAGTATCAACCAATATGAAGAAGTAAATGTATTTTGGGTAGTAAAGGGAAGCTATTACATAAATATTCTTATGTCAATAATTCCCAAAATTGTGATTATATCTATCATAGCATGAACTGTAGTAACATAAAATTCCTCAAAAGAGCATCTAGGGAGCAAGGGGGAATAGGGATGGAAATCAGTACCACTTAACTTTTCTTTGAGTTATGCTATCTACCTAAACTAGTGTTCAAAACACACTTGTTGATTATGGTGAAAGAAGAGGGAGCTAATGATAGTAGAGGGAACTGTTATGGTTCTAGAATTCTGAGGAAGCAGGGAAGGAAAAGCAAGTTCATACAAATTTGGAGTTGAAAGGGCCTCAGGCCAACCCTGTGGACTGGAATAAAGGAACTGGGGCCCAGCAGAATATGGACCATCAGAGTCTCCCCAACAGGCAGTGGTGGAACTGAGATTCAAACCCAGGTCTCCTTCTTCCCAGTCCCTTATTCTATCCTTGGTAGCAACAACTTTGCTCTTTCCTGAAGAGGATTTGAAAAAGTGTAGAGAAAACCGTGACAACCAGGTAGTTCAATATACCTGTTTTTACATTCACAAACCTCATTGCCAAAAATGGAATTAAAGCATCTATCTAGTCAGTACTCTATTCTCTTGCCCATGGAATAAGCACATGGTAGGATTTTAGTCACATGATTTCCAATGACATTTACCATTTCTTGCAGGACTTCTGAAATGATTCCACACTTTCCTCGAGCTTTGAATCTTTCAAGTTTGCCATTTTTTAAAAAATATAATTTATTTTATTATCATTAATCTTCAATTACATGTACAATATTACGGTTATTAAACTATCCCTTCATCAGGTCCCCCCCACCAACCCCATTACAGTCACTGTCCATCAGCATAGTGAGATGCTATAGAATCACTACTTGTCTTCTCTGAGTTGTACTGCTCTCCCCGTGCCCCCCCAACATTACCTCTGCTAATTGTAATGCCCCTTTTCCCCTCTTATCCCTCCCTTCCCGCCCATTTTCCCCAGTCCCTTTCCCTTTGGTAACTATTAGTCTGTTCTTGGGTTCAGTGAGTCTGCTGCTGTTTTGTTCCTTCAGTATTTTTTCTTTGTTCTTATACTCCACATATGAGTGAAATCATTTGATACTTGTCTTTTTCGGCTTGGCTTATTTCACTGAGCATAATACCCTCTAGCTCCATCCATGTTGTTGCAAATGGTAGGATTTGTTTTCTTCTTATGGCTGAATAATATTCCATTGTGTATATGTACCACATCTTCTTTATCCATTCATCTACTGATGGACACTTAGGTTGCTTCCATTTCTTGGCTATTGTAAATAGTGCTGCAATAAACATAAGGGTGCATCTGTCCTTTTCAAATTGGGCTGCTGCATTCTTAGGGTAAATTCCTAGGAGTGGAATTCCTGGGTCAAATGGTATTTCTATTTTGAGTTTTTTGAGGAACCTCCATACTGCTTTCCACAATGGTTGAACTAATTTGCAGTCCCACCAGCAGTGTAGGAGGGTTCCCTTTTCTCCACATCCTCGCCAACATTTGTTGTTGTTTGTGTTTTGGATGTTGGCCATCCTCACTGGTGTGAGGTGATATCTCATTGTGGTTTTAATCTGCATTTCTCTGATGATTAGCGATGTGGAGCATCTTTTCATGTGCCTGTTGGCCATCTGAATTTCTTCTTTGGAGAAGTGTCTATTCATGTCCTCTGCCCATTTCTTAATTGGATTATTTGCTTTCTGTTTGTTAAGGTGCATGAGTTCTTTATATATTTTGGATGTCAACCCTTTATCAGATACGTTTTTTATGAATATATTCTCCCATACTGTAGGATGTCTTTTGTTCTACTGATGGTGTCCTTTGCTGTACAGAAGCTTTTCAGCTTGATATAGTCCCACTTGTTCATTTTTGCTTTTGTTTCCCTTGCCCGGGGAGATATGTTCATGAAGAAGTTGCTCATGTTTATGTCCAAGAGATTTTTGCCTATGTTTTTTTCTAAGAGTTTTATGGTTTCATGACTTACATTCAGGTCTTTGATCCACCTTGAGTTTACCTTTGTGTATGGGGCTAGACAGTAGTCCAGTTTCATTCTCTTACATGTAGCTGTCCAGTTTTTCCAACACCAGCTGCTGAAGAGGCTGTCATCTCCCATTGTATATCCAAGGCACTTTTATCAAATATTAATTGACTGTATATGTTTGGGTTAATGTTTGGATTTTCTATTCTGTTCCACTGGTCTGTGGGTCTGTTTTGTGCCAATACCAAATTGTCTTGATTACTGTGGCTTTGTAGTAGAGCTTGAAGTCAGGGAGTGTAATTCCCCCTGTTTTATTCCTCCTTCTCAGGATTGATTTGGCTATTCGGGGTCTTTTGTGGTTCCATATGAATTTTAGAATTATTTGTTCGAGTTCATTGAAGAAAGCTGTTGGTAGTTTGATAGGGATTCCACACTTTCCTCGAGCTTTGAATCTTTCAAGTTTGCCATTTTTAAAGTAGCTGCACTTCCCACAGGTGGAGCAGATTCTGTTCTCTTCCAGGGTGAGTACTATTGTATGGCCAGTTCTCTTTGTGGCTTTTCCATCTATCCCACTGGGAGACAGGTATGGCCTTTGGGACTTTACAAGGGTTTTAAGTGGCCAATAAAGAATCAGTGAGACAACTGTGGTGAGATATAACATTTGGGACTCCTGGGTCTCATTTTATTGTCATGAATTTTGAGCCAGGCATTATAGGATAGATTAGCATTTCTATAAGTAGTGAAAGAGACAATCTTTAATTATCTGGCTTCCAATTTCTTCACATCAGCAATGATGCTTTCTGATTATACAATAGTACAGCCTGTGTTCTACTAGTGTCTCTGCCTCACTTTCCCCTCACTTTCTCTTTTCTCCTCACTTTTCTATTCCTCCAACCATTTACTTCTATCATTGAGCTTTCTATGCAGCATTGACTTGAAAAAAAAATCTAGTTTTTAAAAGCAGCAAAACACTTGCAGAAGGCACACTGGTTTTTATCTTAAAAAATCATCCTTAATATACCAAGTACTCCTGAAGCACCTTCCACAGACTAAGAAACAGCGCACATTCCTCATTGAGATACATTCTTGTACATGCTTAAGATGGGTATCTAAACCGCACATCCATTATCCCAGCAGGGTTATACAAGTGTGTCATTCACACTACACACAATATGAGACGGATGGAAGAGAAGGCTTGATTTTATTTTGTTAAATCCTGTGGGTTTTTTTTTTTTAACCCTGCTTTAAGAAAGTCTGTATTGTCTTATTTTAAAGATTTTTTTAAAGGGAAAAATATCAGAATAACCTTGATTTTTTTGGGGGGGGGTTGTCATTTTGTTACTAGGCAGGCTGTTTCCATGGCAATAAGAACAACCATAAAAGAGTATATTGGGAACTGTCTAGAATATCCTGGACTGTGAAAATGCTGAAATACCATGAAAACAGAGGCCTGGTTGACATTTGGGCTATGTACAACTCCACTGCAACAAAAGAATACAAACAACGCTTCAAATTTATCCTTCCCTTTTCGGTTTACCAAGCTCTCATTTCATGTGGTCCTGCCACCGCTGTCCTGTAGGCAGGGCTGGCATTATTAATTTCACTTAAAACAGTACAGCTGTGATAAGGAAACCTGCGCTGCTGCTTCCTCCTCCTCTTCTCCTCTCTTCTTGTCAGAGGAGAGTAACAAAAGAACTCATGCCCAGTTTGAAAATGGAGAAATCCTTTCTCAGTAAAAAAAGATTATCCCCAAACATGAGACAGAAATATAAAGTGTCTTCAACAAAACGAGAAGACACTTGTAACCTCAGCCACAATGTATGAGAGTTGATAAGTGTGGTAGAGAGGTCAAACAGGAAGATGTCCGGAGAGGGTGCTTACAGCTCCAGATCTCAAAGTCATTAGACCAAAAGACAACAAAACAGACGGCATAATGTGAGGTGCAAAACGAAGCCCTCGTCTGAAACAGTGGAAACGGGGTGAGTGCCAGTAGTAGGGGATTTTCTGGACACTACCTGGTATCATAGGGTAACAAGAGAGGCAAAGCCAAAGGAGGAAACACAGACACATCTCTTACAGGAAGCAGTTGGTAGATGGGACACAGTGGAGGAGAGAGACTCCAGAGGTGAATAGCTCTGCAGTTGCCAATCTTGTTGGCTGGAGAGAATAAAAGGCTTAAACAGCTCTCTCACACCCACAGACAGCTTCATTATGAACCCAGGAAGAACTGTTATAATGCTGTCCTACCCTCTCCACCATATGAATTTATATCAAATAGGCGAGCCAAAAAGAAACTTACCTCGCTTGAAGATGAGCAATAAATGAGAATGAACCTGCCCAGTGCTCACACGCATGCTCAGTGCGCATGCTCCTGCTCCTTGACGGAGGGAAGGAATGAGAAACAACAGCAGAGAAAACCGTTCCACAGAAAAAATGAATCCACTGAGCCCATGAAATGTGTGATCAAATATACTATCATAACTCCAAGAATTTAAGGAACTGAAAAATACATCCAGAGATGCGGGTAATCAAAAATCACATGGCAACACAACCAAAGGAAATATAAGCTAACAGAGTTCAGGGAAGAAATAGATAAGAAAAATAAAGGCATCCCAGCAGTAAGGCCACAGCAGCAGGTACAGAGAGGACATGGGCCGACCCGAGAGAAGGCCAAGGGGAGACAAGGTGCAGTGATTCCTTCACCTTGATTAGCCAGGGGTTCAGAATACGCCATTTACATTGACAAGCATGTGACAGAGGCCTGAAAATATATAGGTATAAACACAATAACCAAAGAAATAATAAAATCAACTGAAACCGTGCAGCAGAGGACAGGCAGAAGGAAGTATACTAATTGGACGTGCTCAGAGCAGGCAGTCATTAGCATCTAAGAGACGAAGTATGTCATTCAGTTATAGTCAAGAAAACCACTAGCAAACCAAGGAAACTACAGCAGACACGGATAATATAATGCAAGTATGCAGTGTGTATTCTTGATTCCTTGTCTGATGTTCTCTCTCCCCCCACCCCTCCTTCCTATCAGAAGCCTACTTTGGGTCATGTATCCATCATCTCTTCACACAGTCATGAGCTTTAGGGGCCGTAGTTCTTAACTGGCAGTGATTCTGCCCCCTTAGGGGACATTTGGTGATGTCTGGAGACATTTTTGACTCTCACAATTTGGGGGGGCTGCTACCAGCATTTAGGGTTGAGGCCAGGGTGAAGAGATTTGCTCCCAGCCAAAGCCTGTGTGTGATCCTCAGGGCTTTACCACGGCAATGACAAAGGCTGGGTGCTGCAAGCTTCACGGAGGACAGCTGCTGTCCTCCTGGTCTTCAAGGGAGTTACAGTCAAAGACTCAGGACCCCGGGGCCAGGGCGCTCACATGTATATCTACATTCTAACCTAGGCACCTCTGTGCACAGGCCTCCTTATCAGGGGACTTGGGCTGACATTTTTCAGGAGTCTCCGCTGAGACTTCTTTATGGGGAGGAGGCCCTGACCATGATGGTCTTCTCCACTGTGACTGTTTTCCACACTCCTAACCCTTCCCCCTCCCCTGCCCCCAGTGCCCTAGGTTCACAAAAGGGCAGGAACCTTTGGTTCAGGGCTCCTCAGCAATGAGCCAATTTCCTCCCCCTGCACTGCCCCTCTGACCCTTGCCCAGGGCCATTCCATGGGGGAAACACGGAACAGGGAGGAGCTGACACTACTTTCCTTTTTGCCTCTTGCTTGCTTATATTATTACAGTGCGTAAAGACTTGGCTGTTATCTTCATGTTGCAGCTTTGCACAAGGACACTGCTACACATCGTACAATTCCCAGAACAGCCTTGCACAAAGAATTACCTCGTCCAAAATAACAACAGCGTGAGGCTTTTGGGGGAACCTGACCCCATCACCAGCTCTATGGCCAGTAAGTTTGTGGAATTCTCCTGGAGAATGTTATTCATCCTGGAGTGGAGAGATGGCCAAGTAAGTTGGCCCCATCACACTGAAGTGAAATACGTACTATTCCATGGTTAAGGGAGAATTTTCTTCAATTTTTGTTGTGCTCGATATGAACAAGGAAACGTACAGCCTTGACTGTCACTGGTAGTCACCTTGTGAATATGATGGAGAACAACTTTGGGATAAAGCTTATATTATGCTAGAGGAGACAGGGAGAGAACCTGGGTCCTTGATGACATTATGACTGACAGAGCTGTGGCCGAAGGCCACCGCACCTCTGGGCCTTTAGAAATAAACAACTTTCTATGATATGCCAGTTTCAATTGCAGTTTTTCTTACTTGCATTGAAAATTATTCTTTTTACAAAAAGAAACTAAAAAGCCAATAAAGATAGAAAGTATGACCTTAAAAGCCAAGATACATAGGATCTAAATAAATATAGGCTACATTAATATTTAAATAAGAGGGATCCTAAAATTGAATTATAAGGCAGAAACTACTATATACTATATAAAAATAAAATACCTAAACAATGTGACACAAATATAAAAATAAATGGATGGATAAAGATGTGTCAGGCAAATGTAAGCTGAAATAAAACATAGGTCATAATCTTAATGACCAACATTTTAAATTACAGGACAAAAGCATCCAAGAGAAAAAAAAGTATTGTTATGATAAAGGTAAAAACCACAACAAAAATCTAACAGTCATGAATTTATATGCAACAGAAAACATAGCTAATAACATACAGGAAAAAGTGAATTAAAAACTAGCGATAATAGGGAGTTCCGGGAAGATGGCGGTGTGAGCAGGGTGGCAGAAATCTCCTCCCAACACTATATTTATCTACGAAAACACAGAAAATACATCTATTCCTAAAAGAGAGACGAGAATACACAGGAAAGCGCACAGCGTGCAGCTACACCCGAGAGGACTCGGCACCCAAAGAGGCGGGTAAGATACGGAGCCGCGACCCGGCAGGACCCGAGCCCTCCCCACCCCAGCGCACCGGCGGGAGGAGAGGATTCAGAGCCGGGAGGGAGTGGAAGTACACCCCGCGAGGTAGCCAGCCCCGGTGATCTGCGCGGGGAGCGCTGACCCACATTGCGCAGTGCAGCGGAGATTGGAGAGACAGAGGGGCAGGATCTGAGCGGGGAACGCGCCAGGGTGCTTGCAGCCAGCTCCCGGGAAGGAAAAAAAAAAAGCGCGCGCTTTCTTCAGCGGTCTTAAAGAGACAGGAGCCCAGCGGAGGAGCCGGATCGCTCCAGCACACTCAGCCCAGCAGGCTGGGAGTCCTGGGGAGTTTCAGACGCCTTAGCTGGCGACTGAGGAAGCGTAGCCATACTTAACACTTCTCACTGAGATCAACAGCCTCCTATTCGTTTCCACCCCTGCCAAAGCGATAAAGGGCCCTGCAGAGCGGCACAGTCACAGCTGTGGAATAGTGGGGCAATAGCGCCACCTAGAGCATTCCCACAGAATCTACATCCGGTGGGCATTTTTTTTTGTGTGTTTTTTGTTTTGTTTTTTTTGTTTTTGTTTTTGTTTTTTCTTTTCTTTCTTTTTTTCTTTTTTTCTTTCCTTCTTTTTTTCTTTTTTTCTTTTTTTCTCTTTTTTTTTCTCTTTTTTTTTTCTTCTCTTTTTAAAGTCTTAAAGAGCCCAGCTGACATACGTGGCAACTATCAGTGACCAAATTATACAGCCATGAAAAGACAGAGGAATATAGTTCAGACCAAAATCAACCAGACAACCCCAGAGAGGGAGTCTGAAGGGATGGAATTGCACAGCCTCCCTGAAAAAGAATTCAGAATAAAAGTCATAACCATGCTGATGGACCTACAGAGAAATGTGCAAGAGCTGAGGGAGGAAGTGAGGGAACTGAGGAAAGACAATGCAGAAATCAGACAAACGATCGACGGGCTTAACAGCAGAATGGATGAGATGCAAGAGACTGTTAATGGAATAGAAATCAGAGAACAGGAGTACAGAGCAGCTGAGGCAGAGAGAGATAAAAGGATTTCTAGGAATGAAAGAATATTAAGAGAACTGTGTGACCAATCCAAAACGGAACAATATTCGCATTGTAGGAGTACC
>JAVSCE010021357.1:0-32753 GCA_032199065.1 Smutsia gigantea
GGTGCTTAGGGCGGGAGCTAGTGGCCCTGACGGTGAGCACCTGCCAGGAGGGGTGTGTGGGCTCTGGGTAGCTGGCCTGCCTACGGAAGGCATGCTTCCAGCTGACTGCTTGCTGTCTGAAGGCAGGAAGGGACAGTCCCCTCAGGAACAGCCAGGCCACCATGTGCGAACATCAGAAATACAGAAAATGAGAGGTGACTAGATAAAAGGCAACTTGAATGCAGGGGCTAACTTGAGGGCCGAGATCGAGAATGTAGTGTTAGAAATTGAGTCTGGAAAGTGTCCTTGTGACGGGCAGCCGGGGGCTACGGGTCTTCAGGAGAACAGTTTGGGTGGGAGCCGTCAGCAGGGGGGTGGTGTTAAAGTCCCTGGCACACAGGTGGCCCACGGAGAAGGTGGGGGCTGTGAAGTTAGTCGCGGAGAGCCGAAGGCCAGGTGCGTGCCTGCTCCCCTGAATGCCTCCTGGGGAGCTACCATCATGTTGGAAGGAACACGTAAGGCCCTTTTAACATGCCTACGTCACACGTCACGTAACTGTCACAGCGAGTCGGAACCCGTCCCATGCTATTCCTGAGCAAAGAATGTCACTCATGTGCTGTCGTCACTTAGCGCTTCTCACTGGCTCTCCTCTGTGGCTGGAACTGCTCAGTCCAGGACGGCAGCCCCCAGCTACCTGTGGCTGTTTAGGCTGATGAGTAAATTAAAATTCAGAATTGGATCCCGTTGGCTGCACTAGCCGTATTTCAGCTGCTTCACAGGCGGGGCTGACCCGGGGCCAGCACATAGGAACATTTTCAGCAGCGCAGAGGACGCTGTGGGTCATGCCAGCCAGAAGCCCGGGCCAGTCTTTCTGCCAGCCCTCTCTCCGTCCGGCCTCCACAGCCGGCCTCTCCAGGAGACAGGCCTGCCACGTTATTTGAAATCAGAACCCTTGGCCACATGCCCTGCCTCTCTCAACCTCCTGTGTTTATCCACAGCCTTCTGCCACAAAATCAAGCATGTGCCTTTCTTTCTCATTTGCATGGCCCACATACGAGCCACAAGGGCCACTGCTGGGTGGCTGCTTCCCCACTCTGCCCAGGGCAGCCCTCTTGATTGATTCATACTTACATATAATGTGTAAATCTTTCCTCCTGAAATGTGTTTGATGTTTGCCATGCCAAAGTTAAAGCCTTGAGTAAGGGGTCTGCTTTTAACCAAACTCCTCCCGGGCCCGCTTGGTGGCTCTTTATTTTCTCTGGTTTCTCACTGTGAAGCACTGCACCACCACCCTCCCCGCCCCCATCCCGTCAAACCGCTCTGCCCTCTGGAAACCTCCATGCAGGCAGACACTCACCCCAGCAGAAGTCCCGGCTTCTCCCACCCTGTGACACCCGAGGGGATTATAAACCTCACAGTGTCCCCGTTCTTTCCCAGCTCAGAGACTAGCTTGTCGTCATTTTCTCTTTTCCACCGGATTGCCCAAGGAAAGACGTGGATGGAATGGGCTGCTCCATCTGGGAACGGGGATGTGTAAAGAGTCTGTCTTCTCGCCTGTCCTTGAGACATTGAGTGGCAAATACACAGGAGGCCAGGATGTATGTGGTGAGGCAGGGGACACCAGGCACCGCACAGCTGCTGATAGGGAACTCCGCTACAGTAGGGTTCAAACAGGAAGACGTCTGATCGGCCCATTCTTTGAGGAAAATGCTTTCTTTGCCTCGGTTCAGTAGCTTCTCTACCAGGTTTATCAGAAAAATACAGGCTTCAGAGGCATGTGATGACTCTAGTCTCCTTCCAGCACAGGAGTTAAGCGAACAGCTGCCAAGTGTGACCCTGTCTGGTAGGGGTTGACCTGTCACAGAAATCATTCCAACATTATTCTCAAGGCATTGTTGGCGTCACTGGGCTCTGACCCTGATGTGTTTCCTGCTTGGCTCTTCCACTTCAGCACAGGCTTTCCTGCAGCAGTGTGCATCCCCCCAACTTTGCTGCTCATAACAAAACATGAATCAGCGTTCTGCAAGGGGCGCACACCTCCTTTAATTCATCTGTGAGCTACTGGGTCACTGGAAAAATTTTATTTTCTTCCTTTCTCTTGCACATTTTAAGAGCATTGGGCTTGTAGAATGTGACTTCCACACTGTTCTTTTGTGCATTTTGACGTTACAGATCCCAGTGTCAGTCGCTACCACGTGCGCTGGTTTCCGGAAATCTGTGCACACAACAAAACCACCAGACCAGTGACATCCTCTGTCATGACCCAGGTAAGCAGATGGTCACGCCAGTCAGGAAGGTGTGCAAACCACTGAGGAACGGTTGACTCCTGCCCACGAATTAGCTACTGAATAAATGACTGCATGGAACTGGAAGTATAATGGCTATTACGGTCACTCATCCTCTTGCCCATTTGACATTACACCAAGGGCTTAATGCTGTTTGTTGTCAGCACATGGCAGGCCCCAAAATGCAGAGCCTAAGATGCGTGGTTCTGTAACAACAGTATGCTCATAGGCACTGAGAAGGGACCGGTGGTTACCAAGGGGGAACGGGATGAAGGGGCACAATAATTTGCCATCACGATATAAGTTGCTCACGGGGATGGTAGTACAGCATGGCAAATATAGGCAGTGGTTCTGTAACATCTTCCAATGTTGACACACAATAACGGCAGTAGTGGGGGGTAAGGACGTTATACTACGGGTGACTGTTGAACCACTGGGGGGTGCCTTTGAAACCAACATAAGATTGTATGTCAGTGATACTTCAATAAAAAAAGAAAAAAGACCCATTGTTAAGAAACTCCCAGGTCACAGGAGAAATGCTTCTGAGTCTCTGTGTGTTTTATCTTGATTGGACAGAAGCTTTGAATTAGTGTCTGAATTTTGACTTTGCACCATGATCAAAACGTAGTATTTCCCAGTGAATTTCTGTATGACTGACTATCCATATCCCTACCACCTGTCCTATACACCACACACCAGCTTTGAGTTTTAACTTTAGAAGAATGCTCAGCTCTTCGGGGATAGTAACTTTACCAAAACTATTCAGTATATTGCAAGTATTTTGAGGTTGCTGCATGAATTGTCGAGCAGGATCAGCAAGAAAATGCAGATCAGGACATCGAATTATATGTGGTGTGAATGACAGCAGCTTATATGTACCATAGCAGCACAGTTTAAATATCAAAAGGCATGGCCCCTAATGTATAATATATTGATGTATGACATTAAACAACAACATTTTTCTTTTGAATATTTTCTAAAGCAACAAGTACAGTATTTTTAGAATCTTATGTCATCACGTGACTTCAAGATGGTGAGATAATACAAGTCACTGGGTCCATAGCGGCCATTTCTTGTCCCAACTCGTGCTCACCAACGTTACTCCTTTTATTTTTCCTTAAGCTCCCAAAGTTTGTGGCCTTCAGCAAACAAACAGGAAACCTACTTGAAAAGCAGAGAAATAAATGAACGGAAGCAGGATTTATTAAATATTTTGTGGGCGGGGGACCCAGGCTTTTCCTTGTTTTTCTTAGGCGTGCTTTGGAATTGTTTGGAATGTGGCTTATTTTTGGGGAACTGCCCAGTCCTAGGCTCCTCATCTTTTGAAACTCTCAAACTGATAGTAAGTAGCTCTTTACTGAGCCAACAATGTGCCCACTAGACATAAGAATCAAAGTCCCGCAAAGGCAGGCTCTTCAAGGCCCACAACTTGTCTGTTTCCATTTTTAAACGATGTTTAAACACATTTATTTCCATTGCTACATTGGAGCATCGGCTCATCTGCCCATTGCTACACAGACGCCTGCTTTCTGTGCCACATGAAAGCGTTCTTGGGATATCTGTGAAGCAGTATCCTTCGTGGCTGACTTGTAATTCCAGTATATTCCCATAGAAGTGCAGATTTGTTCCTGAAATAAGCAGCTCGTGTTCTGGGTCACCCCCATCTCTGTCCCCTCCAGAGATGGGCACCAGCTCTCTCCCCAGATTTCCTGCTCCACCAGCCACAGTGGCTTCTGCCCTTGACCCAAGTGATTGAGGGAAGGGCTGGAGCCTGTTTTCATTTAATTCCTGTCCCATGGTGTCCTCTGCATCCATGTGGCTGCCCGGCAGGGACCCCGTCCTTCGCCCAGAGGGCACCACGCAAGGACATTGCATCTGTATCTTTTATACACACGCATTGAGCTCTGACAATCTGACCTAGAATGGACGAGCACAGCAGACAAATACAAGAGCCGCACAGTGAGGAACCTGTTACAGTCATCATGTCACCATTCCGTGTTAGGGTCAAGTTGTATTCTAAGCCTCTTATGCCTCAACATTTTAACCTGCTTTTCCTACCTTGGTTTAATCACAGTGTTAGAGCAGGGAAGCATTAACATCTCTCCACGCGGAGGGGGAAATGCATTGCTAAAGAGATCTTCATTGTTTTTACAAAAAAACTTACACATAAGCTAAGCCTGTCTCTCTGAGAAGCCTGAGCTAGCGTTTCATATTTAAAGAAGTTAGATTTTTACTTACAGCTTTACAGTGCCGCCTGCCCCGCTGCCAAGTCAGAAACACGCTGGCTTTGAAGGTTACAGTTGTGTGCTTTGATGCGGAATCACTGGGGTCCCATCCAATGCTAGACGATGTGTCCAATGCCATGGGGGTGTTTCACAATTGTAATTAATCAAAACATGGAGAGTGTCTCCTTTGTACTTTTTATAAAAGCCATATTGAACACACTCCCTATAGATGAAAATACCGTTGTTGGAATATGATTTCATCTCCTGCCAATTTTTTTTTAATCCCTAATGAGATTTACTGCTGGCATATTCTCTATCTCTTGCTCTAGGAAAATTATATAATCCTTCAAGATCTGTCCTTTTCCTGCAAATACAAGGTGACCGTCCAACCAACACAGCCAAAGGGCCACTTGAAGGCAGAAACCGTTTTCTTTACGACTCCGCCATGCTCCGCCTTGAAGGGGAAAACTCACAGACACGTGAGCTGCCCGGGCGAAGCCGGTAAGCTTTGACGTGAACTTCCACGTGCGTGGCTATGGGGTGGGTGACCCCTTGAAAATATTTCCAAACTGCCTTTCACGAGACCCTAAACACGAAAGGTACTGCTCTTTCAAAGTGTCACATTATGCCCAGTTTTGGAGGTCATATATGGATAAATGTACGCATGACTTTACGCTGTTGGAAAGGCATCCTTTGCTGGCAATACTATCCTTTTAGAAATGAAGGCAAACTTTATAGACTGCTCGTGCTCTGGCATGTTTTATGTAAAGCATTTCATTTTTATCCCGCCCCTTTGCCATATATCCTTACACACTTTCCACACCTTGGAAACCCGCCAGACCTCGTCTGTACCTTCCATTGCTTCTCCTTGCCAAAGCCCCATTCCTGCCCTGGGGCAGCTCCTCCCAGGCTGCTGAAACACAGTGCCTGAAGCACTTTCCAGTAATTTCTAGTAAGACTTGAATATCCACCCTTGTCACTGCAGACATTTCTGTTCTTGAAGAAATGGCCAACTGTTGCCTGATTGCCAAATTCTCCTTTTTGCATCCCCAAGGCAGGGCTGTAAAAATAATCCCCACGGGATTAGCACCCCTTCGCACAGGGTTGCAGTCAGGGTGGCTCCTGGTCAAATACTGCCCCCATATGTCAAAGGGGGGATGACCCAGCGGGGTGCCAGGTCCCATTTCACTCCTCCTCCAGTAATGCTGGTGTCCCCTTCTCACCGCCACAGGTCCTGTTCTTACCAAGGTGCTTGCGAAGCCCGAGAACCTTTCTGCTTCATTCATTGTCCAAGACGTGAACATCACAGGCCACTTTTCGTGGAAGATGGCCAAGGCGAATCTCTACCAGCCCATGACTGGCTTCCAAGTGACATGGGCCGAGGTCACGACGGAGAGCAGACAGAACAGCCTGCCGAACAGCATCATTTCTCAGTCCCAGATCCTGCCTTCGGTATGTGCGTGCTCAGTTCCCATGCCTCCTGCCTGTGTGTAGTGACCGTCAGAGTCGAATATTTCCGTCGTGCTGTGTGGCTGTACAATTGCTGCTTATTTCTACATTTTCTTCTTCCAAACATATTATTTTTTAAGTATTAACAACATATCACAAGTCTTCCTTTGAATGAACTATCTAGATAAATTCTGATTACGAGGGCCAGCTCTTCCACAGGCCTTATCCTGTCTTGTATGCAAGTGGTGTAACAAGTTTCTTCTACCTTTGTTCACCCCATGTCCCTCTGGTCCAAGTGGACATGCCCTGTTTGAAGTGTTAAATTGGGGGAAAAATAGCTAAAAGAGCTTGTTGTTTTTCTTTCTTTTCCCCTTCAAATTTGGCTGGAGCCTATAGTGAGTTGGCCTGTCTTGCCGGCCACTTAATTCCTTGGCGTCAAAAAAAAAAATCATGTGTGGGCTTTTACCCTCTCCAAAAAACACCCTTTGGACATTCAACTGCTCCAAAAAGGAAAAAAAAAAACTTAAATCCAGGAGGGAAAATTTCTTAAGAATTAGAAACTAGTTATTCCATGAATGTATTAGGTTTTATTGAGTTTGGAGAACAATGTGTTGGCATGAAAACCCACATTTTCAATTACGGGCATTGACGGATACTGTGTTTTCAGGAAAACAAGTTGGCTCATTCACGGAAATGTGGATTATCAGGAATTCACATTCAAAAGATGGTCAGATGAACACTTTAAAGCATGGGAAAGTGTTAACGTCAAAGAATAAAAACCGAAATCCTTGAGAACTGGCACCACAGCCAGTTTCAGTCCTGCCAGGCATCTCAGGCTGCCAAGAACTGAGTAGGCGCTGAGACGATACGGCGGACCAGGGCCACGTTCCACAAATGGCGCTGTAGCGGTACAGAGCAGGGGGCCTTGATAGATGCCACAGTCTCACATGGGAACAAATGGTCCTGCAATGTGTGTCCACTCTGCGCATCGTTCCTAAAAGGTCCCTGACAACCATCTCTTTTTCATGACTTCGTCAGGATCATTATCTGCTAACGGTGCCCGATCTGAGGCCATCCACCCTCTACCGACTGGAGGTGCAAGTGCTGAGCACGGGAGGGGAAGGCCCCGCCACCATCAGGACATTCCGGACCCCTGACCTCCCGCCATCGGTGGCACACAGTGAGTGCTGGGCGGCAGCCCCCGCCCTGTCCTGTGAGACACTACAATAATGCACGTTAGGACAGTGCCTAGGACAGAAGGAAGACTCTTCCCTGAAATTCTTCCTCCCCAGTTGTGCTTACTGAGTTTTATTCTCGCTACCTGCAGGATAAGTTATAAGGCTGGTGCTCAGTAACTCCCTTTTCTACACTCTCCCTCCCTCCTTTCTTTTCTGTATAATGCATGCTTTTCCCCTGTGTTTTAAACCATAAATACATATGGGGAAAAAAACCTACCATCTCATCAATCAAAATATTTTTACATTATGATTTTCAAATATGACGATATAGGAAACAAAATTTTGCTAAGGTTCTTGTTTTCTTGTGACATGAATTTTACTACAATGTATTACATGCATTTTCTTTATAATACGACCCAAATCAATCCCTTTGATTTATTGCTAAACAAGTAAATTTTGTAAAAATTAAAAACGTCACATTTCAAAACAATCTTGCTGATGTTTAAGTGATGTACATTATTGTTTTCCACCTTAAATTTAAAAAGCTCTATCTAAAGGTTTGTCTGTTGGTAAGAGAACTGAGAAGCAATTCTAGTTTGACTTCTGATTTTTCAAATGATGGATCACATTTGCCCCCGATAACTTTTTATGGTTACAATTTAAAGAAAAACAAAACCTATCAGAAATGGAGAGCTTGATGGCCCCTGACCTTTGTAAAGGTTGAGTGAATGACTTCCTGATGTTGCTCCATTGACGTTCAGATTGATAAAACTATTTATTTTTAGACCTTTCTGAGGAAATAAAAAGGATTTTGAATGCTTAAATAATTGTAAGATGAGGAGAGGTGCTTCTCTTCTTCCTGTAGCGATTTTATAGTTTTGGGGAGAGAAAAGAGGAGGGGAGAAGGGCGAGCTGGGGCGGGAGGGAGCAACTGAGGGCGAATGCATGCACATGGGGACCGGCAGACTTGCACCAGCGTGCTGGTGGGGCCTTGGCCTGGGTCTGAGGCCTCACTGCACAGATGTCCTCCTGTGGTTTATTCCATACCTGGGAACAACCTGACTGACGTGCGTACTCTGTCACTTCTTAGGACCCCATCTTAAACATCGTCATCCCCACCACTACAAGCCTTCTCCACAAAGATACTAAACAGTTCGAAACGATGTCCACAAATCGAGCGACTGCATACCTGTTGACCCTCCGATGATTCTGGGCACTCAGAGGCAGTAGGTCCCCCCAGCGCAGCTCCCACCTAACATCGTGGGCTAAGTTCTTCTGTCCGTCCTAGAGCCTTCTGGAAACAAGTGACGAATAGCCAGTGAGGATGGACCCTGGCTTCCTGTAAGAACAGAAAAAAACAGAGACTCAGCCTATTTAACTGCAAGTTCTGTTTCTACCTATGGTTGCCTGAATCTCAATTACTGGGGAGCTGAGATTTCCCTGCATTTCAAGTGGCAAATTCTGGAAGGAAGTTAGCGTAACAAATACCCAATTCACACGATACTAAGTATGAACTTAATCAATAAAACACTTTTAAATTATTGATTTGATTGGAAAATCAACTATGATTATGCAGTTTTAGACCCTAATTATTCAAATCTTTTGTAAGATGATTTTTATCATGTGTGATTTTTAACTGAAAATTTATCATCTGAAACACACCGATTAATTTGTATTAAAAAACGTTCCCACTTGAAGCAGCCCAAGCATTTTGTACAAAGGAAAACGAGAGTTCCATGTTGTATGAACAACATCCCAAGCCAGATGCATTTAGTGAGCTAAGCTGCTATCTGGAGTTTGCCTTGGAGAAATTAAAATTCTCTTCTGGGCATAGTTCTTAATATCTCATCTTGTAACGTGAGGGATTTTCCTGATACGTTATTTATATTTTCCTTTTTTTCCCCTTAATGTAGAGAATAGCTGCTGGGTGGTTCATCTCGTTACCTCTTTTCATGTGTCTAAACATTTACAAAAACTCCTTCTTAAAATGAAAGAATCCCAACTATTGGATATTTTCAAAATATTTGCAGAGATTTGCCCTTTACTTGGTCAAATTAAGCTATTGGTATGCTGGAATATTCTCAGTGATAGGGCAGGGGCTTTGACTGGTAGAGGAGGACAGATCTGCCTCTGACGACTCTTTCACCACTCTTTCAAAGCCATTATATCTCATTGCCTTGGAAATCTCCCAGGCTCCAGACTTCCCCCTTAGAGCATGAACTCACCTCGGTCTGTTATCAGTGTATACTGGGGCAGCCTCCACCCAGAAATGTTTAGTTTAATGCAGTTTCTTGAGGGAATGCCCACATACATGCTTTGAAATCTGCATATACGTTTGTGTCCTCGTCCTTATAAGTGTGTGCGTGTGTGTGTGTGTGTGTGTACACAGGCATATACATGCAAATCACACAGAAATTGTTTTCACAGCTCACAAACAGTGGATAAAGATGGTCTTCTAAAGATCTGAAGGATAATATATCTTCCCCGACAATGTTTAGTCTGAGAAAAGAACAAGGTATCACAATGAAATATTTTAAAGGAAAGGCTTCCTCATTTCATTATCTACCCAAGTAAAATGGGGAAACTTTCAGTAATGTCTTTGTTGGTTTTGACGGCGGCATCTGCTTGTTGTGGCTTTGGTGTTACCTGGAAGTGCAGATGCCCTGACCATCCTGGGAAGTGCTGTCCACTCAGCACCTTTATTTTGTGAGGCTTCGCTTCAGTGTCTAAAGGCAGATACAATGTAAGATGGAGAGAAACTATTTGTATTACTCTATCAATGCATATCTTTAGGAAACAAGGCCTGTAAGCCTGCCTACCTGATAACAGATACTGAAAACTGTTTCCTGTGTATTAAACCATTTTGGAACTTGATAATGCAGCCGTGTTTTGCAGCAGCTTCATACCACAGACAGAGAGGGGAAATCTCAGAAGGCAAGTTCACGTTGCCTCTGAATGGTTTTCTGCAGCTCCCGGTGTGGCCTGGGGAGGACTCAACCACAGTGTGTTGTGAAATCACCTGGGTTCAAGCATTAGATATTTTGAATTGAGAGAACAGGAAACAGCTTTCATTGAAATCAGCCCCGAACTTGAGCAAACACCATAGAGATCTCTGAAACTATGATTTATTCTAGTGTCTTTTTCAGCATCTAAATTCCAAATTCCTAAAATTTCAAAAATGAAGGCTTGTAATTATCAGCTACAAGTTTATATTTTAACTTAATTTGTCGTGAAGAAATTCATGTATTTGTCCTAGCCAATTCTTGTACTGTTGTATAGTCTAAAATGAAGGAGTATATATACATAGATACAAAATATTATTAAATATCACGTAAGTTTAATTTTATAAAATTTAATTATGTTTTTTTTGTCTGGGTAATAGACACAGTGAATATATTTTTACTTTGGATACAAAGATTCCAAAGCTTACACGGTCCTTAAAAAATCTAAAGCAGTTCTCATGAGCATCTGATTTTGCTATGATGTTCAGTGCGTTAAGTCTTATTACTATTATTAGAAGAAAAATGCTATTAGGCCATAAAAGAAACATGAGCTTCGAAACTCAAATGATGAATTTCAGTCATCTCCAATGATATTCAGATGTGCAAAAACAATTACAATATTTTGAACTTAAAAATTTTGAGCACCCTAATTAAAGGGATAGAATCCATTTTTCTAAAAAACCTGGTTTTGTTGGCTGTTTCATTATAATTACATGCATTCTCTCATTTGAGAAAAAGTATATTCAGTGATAGTCAAAGCTGAGCTCATCCAAAGTAGTAAGTCATGAAGTCCAGGCAGTTGACTTGATTGCCGTGAGCTGCATGCAGCCGTTCAGCAAGAACGCTCCCGCTGTCACATGGACCCATGCTACCCCCTCAGTGGGGTGTGCTCTTTCTAGACATTGGCTGTTCTAATGGGACAAGTTAGAGATAATAAAGTAATGACAGGTAACTTTTGAGATGATTATTAAACATAGTTCAAAGTTTAAAAAGGTGTCTAAACCCCAGAACCCAGCTAACTGGGCAGCAGAGCAGCACCTCTCGGCCCCAGCACTGTAGCCCGTGGGGCTGCGTGGGGCTCTGTGGGGCTGCAGTGGGCTCTGTAGGACACTGTGCAGCAATCCTGGCCCTTACCGTCTACATGCCAGAAGTGCCTCCCCCAAGGGGTGACAACCAGAAATTCTTCAGACGTTGCCAATGCCTTCCAGGCAATAAAAGTCACTGGCGGTTGTGGATCACTGCCTTGTAGGGTGATCTTTATGAATCGATGAGAATTTGCCCCATATGAGGAACCGACGACATGGTAGAGGGGAGCTCTGGGAACGGAGGATCAGCCAGGAAGGTAGAAGATTTGGCTCAGAGCCCTAAATTATGTCTTTCATGTCCGCTGAAAAACCTCATCAAAAGACTGAATTCTGACTTGTGTGTGTATCATAGAAGTACAAATACTAATTTTTTTCTGCGTACCAGATGTCATTGGTGACGTGACTTATTTATTTAACACCCTTTATTACACCGTGTGCCATGGATTTCCTCAAGTTTATTCACTCCTGTGATTGCAAATATCACTAAATCTCATTACACAAACTTTGGCATTAGAACCAGAACACAAAAGCTGAGTATATGTTGCATGTACTTTAAAATACATTCAAAATATGAATAAATGCATAAAAGTGGGGACTCTTATCTATGATTTTGCATGGCCAGACTCAGTTTCTTACCTCTACTGAATATTTTAGCAAGCTATACAATTTGCAGCATGATTAACAGAGGTCTGTATGGAAACTTAATATTTACTTAATTACATTATAATGTGCAGATAACAGAATGGCTACCTTCTCATCCGAATGCTCTGTCGACATCATGTTCCTTACAGTGGTCATTTAAAGTCACTATTTATTTATGTCTGTAATACAAACTGTTTGATTTTTGTGCATCATGTTATTTAGAGAGAAGTCATCTTGTAAAAAACATTTTGTAAAAACAAAAAAGTATTGTAAATAGTCTGCTATTCGGCGACTCATTATTTTCATGGTAGAATTTGTACATACTGATTCACTAATAAAGTATCCTTAAACCTGCCCACCGGCCTAGACTCATGTGTTTGCTTAAAAAAGGGGCCCTTTTTTTTCCCTTCTGCTTAAGAAAAATTAAGTTTCCTATGCTCCCTGGGAGATGCTCCGTGTCCGTATGAATGGAATTTGGGGTCTGGTAAATGTAACAAAAGTGCGCTTCATGCTAATGAAAGTGTTTTGGAATCTGACCAGCAGCAGTTCAGAGTTCTTGCATTAGATTCACCCCTACATCCTGAGGATTCGGTGGCATTTTTTATCAGTACTCTACAATGGCAGAGCGCCCGTGCCACCATGGTCTGTCCATCAAATGCTAGTTTGGCGTAGTGCCAGGAAGCGTTGGTCCATCTCTGGGTTGGGATGGGACATTGCGGGTGGAAGGCTGCACGTGTGCAGTATCCCCACAGTGCGTTGAGAGGCCGCCTGCCTGTTGCCTGGTGCACAAAGTGCGTATGGGGATGGCAGCTCGGGGGGTGGTTTCCAGGAGCCCGCGTCACCTGTCTGTCCTGAAAACCACCCTATGCTCCCTATGCTTGGTGCACAAAGGTTGCCTTGCCTGCTGTGTGCCTGCTCACGTGCCAGAGGTGGGGGGTACTGAGCGGGGCCAGCTCCCGGGGGGCTCCTGGGGCTCCTCTGCTGGAAGTGTGGGGACAAAGCGGGAGGCTCAGTGCAGCGGGGAAGCATGCAATGTGTGGCTGGGAGGGACAGTCAGCAGTGCAGAAAGGCAGCCGAGCTGCCCAGGCCCATGCGTGGCGGGCAGGCCACCGGCCTTTGTGCAGGCGACTGCAGGGGATGTACCCCCAGGCTGAGGAAGCCTTGGCTGTGGAGGTGAGTGCAGGACAGGGAAAAGCAGCCTTCTAGGATTCATGGAGTGCCTTTGTGTACCAAAGGTGACATTTTTCTGCCCAGGTTCACTGAAAAGTTTGTTTTGTGTTCCTGTGATCAGTTGGACGCTGCTGCCCCTAGAGATGCCTGGCTAGCCAGCCCTCGGCCGCCTCCCAGCAATCCCAGCCATGAATGCCAACACAGGGCCACAGGCTGGATGTCTGCACTGGTGCCAAGGGTCCCAGAGGTGAGTCCTAGGGACAGGAGCAAATGGGCTGTGGCCGGGGTGGAGCGGGATGTATGGGGTCACTGTCTGCAGGTGTTGGACAAGATGTGCTGGGCTCAGCACTGGGCCTGTGCTACATGCCCCGAACTGTACACTTAAAAGTGCTTCCTTTCTTGTTACATGAACCTTACCCCCATACACAAAAAATATTAGCAATGCCACCTAATTCCCAAATATGAGCAGAGGCATACCTCACATTCCATTGTAGGGCAGTACAACTGAATGGTTCTTGCCCGTGGCAGGAGGTTTCTGTCTTTATTTGCAGTGTAAATTATCCCTGTGATTTTCAAACAAAAAATAAGCAAAATGACGGTGCCACCGAAGGAATGTATCGGTGTTGGTCTTGCATAAGAAACATCAGAGAAGGTGGTTTATTCCGGGCTTCCCCTGGGGATGGCGCAGTATGTCACAGCTGACACCAGGTCAAAGCTGGGCCCGAGCCTTTGTCCACTCCATGGTCTGAGGCTGCGTGGCCACTGCACGCCCACGTGGCCTTCCGTCTGTCCTCTTCTGTGCACTCCAAAGAGCAGAGGGATTGCATTGCGGGCTCCTGTCCCAGAGACCAGGCATCAAGCGTACGAGAAAAATGGGATTTCTGCCATCAGCTTTGCTTGCCTGAGCAGCACCATAGGGCCCGCAGCTGTTCAGGGCAGGGGGAGCGCTGCGGCAGAGACTCAAACCCCAGTGACTATGTTTAGGATTGTTCTTCTGGGCCGATGTTTTCACACACATGTGTCTTGAGAACATGACTTTGTCCTGAATTGCAGAACACTTTGACACATTCCAGCCATTTATGGAACATGCCATTTAAGGGGAGGTAGCTGTGGGTGAGAGAAATTGAGCCTTCTCTGTGTGTGACGTGTGGAGTGTGCCCATCCTTCCTCTGCTTCGGGTTTTTGACTCCAAGTCAGGACTGGGCCACTTTGTGGCTTTGGAGAAGATGAGGTTCGTTACATAGAGGGGTTGTGAAAATTCCAAAGTGCGTGTGCATGTGTGTGTGTGTCTATAAAAGCATCAGGTAACTAAGGCAACTGTAATCCCTGAGATAATTCAGTGCAATTAATAGGAAAAAGCCCCTTAGCCATGTGTGTAGCATTCCCTGGGACTGATGGGAAGCATTCTAGAGTATGATGAAGAAACGAACTGTTTCTGTAAGATCTGTGATGGAAAGCTCTGATCTACAGATAATGCAGTAAGAGGAATTTGGAAAAGCCAAGACTAAGATTGAGAAAATGTAGAATTAAGAGATAAACGGTGAATGAGAAAAGTAAGCAGAGATGGCAGTTGGACATTCGTGAGGCCTGGGGAAGAGGGCGGAGAAAGAGTAAGGCAAGAACACGAAGCCAGGACACAGGCGCTGAGCTAATTCAGACACCACGTCAGGCCGTGACCTGGGGCCGCTGGAGCAAAGGTAGCTACGAGCATGTGGCCATCTCTGTAGTGACATGGGCTGGAGAAGCAAACACGAGGGAAGAACGGTGTGGAATCCAGCCTCACAGTATAGGATTTCGCCTTACCGACCTCACATGCACAGCCGTGCCCTCAGAGCTTACCAGTCTCATGGAAGGAGTCATTCTTACTTATTTTTTTTACTTTCTTATTTTGTGATTCCCATTGTAGAAATAATAAAGAGCAGTTACTACCTTGGACCTCCATCCAGTTTCCCCCAGAAGGTAACATCTTCCGAAACTCCAGTTTCATAACAAGGAAATTCACATTAAATATCATCCTGGAGCTTATTTTCATTTTACTGCTGTTATGTGAATGTGTGTGTGTGTGTGTGTGTGTGTGTGTGTGTATGTAGTTCTGTGTGATTTTATCACACGTACATGCCATTGTGTTTTAAGCGGAACATCTGAAAGGCACACGATTACTTAAATTAGTTTCAAGGAAGTATTATTTATTTTTGCACATTTCACTAAGGCTGAATACCATTTGTTTTACGCTGATTTTAAGTTCAGTGATATAGAAATGACCACCTCAACCTGCATTTCATACTGTTGAATTCCAGTCAATGAATTGTCTTCATAAAGTGGTGGCCTGTCTAGCAAGTCTGCCTAGAAAAATCTGTCTTGTCCAGTAAATCGAATTTATGTGTAAGCAAAATCTATAGATTTGAAAAGTCATTGCACAGTTACAAGAGTAATTTATGTGCCTATTTATGGCCCAGAAGCGGATGTAAGGGATTAAAAAAGAAAGTAACAGTAAAATTCATCACTGTTTGGGAAGTTAAACATTGCCCAAAGTAGGAAAGAGATTTGAATTTCGGATTCATGTAACACTTCAAGACTGAGTTTTGAAAAATCTCCTCCTTTGATCAGCATGACCCTTGGTCCGCCACTCTGAAAGCCGGCCGCCCATTAGCATCCCCGGGGGAGCTCTGAAGAACACCAGTGTCTTCTGGCACCTGGAGGTGTGCAGTGAAGTGTGCACATCAGGCCTGTGTCAACGTGTCCTCAGGGAGTTCTGATACACACTCACTGCTGAGACCCGCTCCCACAGACTGGGAAGAGACGGTGAATGGTACATGTGATAAACATTCCTGCCTGCAGAGCTGAAGAAGTAAAAAGTCCCAGGGAAGTATCACCTTTTGACTGCAGTCAGTTTTTTTTTTTATGCTTTATGCTTGACTACATGACACATAAAACTTTAGTTACAGATATAATATGCATGCAAAGACATTCACGTGTAGCTGGATGTAGGTCTATAGGTAAGTTGACATCTCCCATTCGGTCTTGTTTTGTCTGTCCCTGGGCATTTATCATGGGAAATGGTAATAAAACACAGAGGTAGTCAGTGGTGTTAGTAGAAATGACAGGTTTGTGTGGCCTTGAGAAACAGCTTTCAGACAGGCAGCTTCTAGGGACTGAGAAGTCGTCAGACAGTTAGAATCGATCATGTGGTGCCCTGACCAGGTTCTGTGCGACTCGAAACTGGCCTGACTGACCTTTTCATCCCAGATATCTCCTCCGTCATCTCAATAGCCTGTCAGATGCCACTGGGTTCATTACTAATAACGGAGACTGTCCCTGGTTCCTTTCTGGAGCTGACTGCTTGGCGTTGCCCCGGGTTGATCATAAGGCCCTTCTTGTAGCTTATGAGATAAATGGCATATAGCATTAACCCCTAGCGTTCACATTTCCTGAATCCCGAGTGATTGTCAGGCACCAGGCAAAGGGTGTTCTTTGCACCAGGTCATTCATTTCTACCGCCATCCTATGGGGCTGGCAGCACGTTAAAGCTGAGGAGACTGAGGCACACGCTGTTTAAGTCAGTGTCTGATGAAATTAGGCCACCAATATCCTCGCAGGAACACCACGCGGCCAGCCTGTGCTCCACCACCTGAGGTTACAAAACGTGCGACGGAGTCGGAAAGTAAGCGCATGATTTTACGCGTGTGGGTGTAATACTAGGTACGCAGGTGTGACATGCGTATGCTGCTAAATATATTTATGTGTATGTGTCAATGTGGCTTGATGTGTAGGAGGGATTGGTTTGTTCGTTTGCTTAATCCTGTTTTGTACTTGGTCTTGAGTTACATCAGTATCTTGGCTGAGTCCGTCAGCATCTTGACAGTGGCAGGTTTTAGCACCTCTGAATCGATTCTAATAAGCAGCAGACAGACAACCACTGCCTTGCGGAGCCACGCGAACTCTCAGCGCCGTTTGGAGGCTTCTGCGGTTTGCCTTCGACCTAACTTTTCTCAAAATGTGTCTCGAGTTTGGCGACTGGCGTGGATACTAATGGATATGGGTCACCTTGAAGTTCTTTTGCAAAATCTCTTCCTCATTCTCTCCTCCCTCCCTTATCCAAATCATAGAGGAGACATTCTAATTGTTCTATGAACACCCAGAAAATAATACTTTTCAGTTTCTGAGGAAATTTGGGACACTTCAGGAGACATCCTTTTAAAGCCTTTGTGAAAGACTTGAATGCAAGTGCTGTATTCGTGCAGTCATCAGTTTTGTTCATGATGACTCCCTACCCTGGGGTTGGCAAATATTTGCATTGTTTGCCTGGTCATTAGTTTCCTGTCCCATCGCCAACTGGATGGTAACACTCAGTGTCTCAGTTGGAGGTTCTAAGAAAATTAAAAAGGCCCCTTGGGTAGGTTTGCTGAGACCAGCGGTGCTGGTTGAGAATATCACATGCGTGGGAAGGTCAGTGCATGTGGCTCAAGCCCATGTTTCTGAGTGCTGAATTTCTGCCAAGTTAAATTAGACTGTGAAGTTGGAGACGTAGTTCTCTGGGCATTTTACATGGGCAACTGTTGCTCAATATTTTAAAATTACATTTGTATGGATACAAGTGATGATTGAATCAAGTATATCAAACGTTCCATGGAGATATCATTATTTTTCTTAATTTAAAAAAGGATCATTGAGGACTAGACTGAAGACCCAGTATTACAGTTTGTCCACCGGGGATAATTATAGCTTTCTCCAAAGACAGTAAATCTTAAACCATACCATGGTTTAAGATTTAACAATGAGTGTATTTACTAGAATGCTCTTCCCAAGTAAACTGTAGTGTTGACTAGACCTCTGTAGTCACAGTAGAGAGAACGGCTGATAAAAGATGCCCCAGTATTGCACAACCAGGGATGCAAAACATATTCATGCGTTATCACCAAATTCTCCTAACAGCACTTCCTTCCTCCAAAAGGGACACTGGCTGCAGGCTGGGGAGGAGGTGCCAGCCAGCCAGGCGTCCTTCCCTCCCTCCCGGCTGTCCCCATCCGGCTTGCCCTTGGTGTTTCCGCAGACATCCCAGAGTGTTACCAAAGTGAATCCCAGCCAAATTCTGGTCCCACAGCCATGAAGGCAGAGCCTGGCCCCACGCCACCTTCCAAGCACAGACATGAGCGCTCCACCTCCGTGTCGACAGAGGCAACTTTGTGCCTTCATCCATGCGGCTTACAGGTGCTGCTCTGTAGTTTAGAAGTGCTGGCTTCCTCAGGGGAGGCCCAAAGCCAAACATGGATGATCATCCGGGCGTGGGCACCCCGGCCCCTGTAAAAAATGCAGAAGGAAACACTGCAGGGAGTCACCTGGGAAGCAGAAACCACGTCCTGCAGGGCTGGGCATGCCCAGGAAGCCAACAGCAAGCCGTTGCCCAGCACGAGATCATAAGCGAACATCCGTTTCACAGTGAAAGTGTGTCGGAGCCCCCGAAGGGGTGTCTTATGCAGGTGGATTGTCCATGTGCTGCTCCCCGCCCAGAACATCGAGGACTTGGCTGAGGGAGTGAGTCTTCCTGGTGTCTGTCCAGGTCCAGAAGCAAGGAGCTCGCCTTGCAGCTGGGAGGGAGCCTTCCAGTCAAATCTGGCATAAAGGACGAGAGTTTGCACCCATAAATAAAGTTTGGTCCACCTGGGGTGCCCAGACAGGTTGCCACACTGCTCATCAATGAGCCGTTACTTGGGGGTGCAAGTGGGACCTGTAAGAGGAATCTCCTGGGGGACATTGGAGCCAGATTCCATCCTGAAGCCCCGGCCCGCTCGGGAAGGCTGACGGGGATCTGCACGCCAAAGCAGCCAGCCGCTGGGCCACCTGCGCTGAATCTGAACGTGCAGCTTGGAATCCAATCCTCTAATTATTCCACAAGGACACTGTTTTTTTGAGAAACCCAAAGTGTGTGTCACCGTTCTTATCTACACTCATCTGACATTGGATGGGCTCCCTATTGCTTAAAAATTGTTCTCAATATCACTGTCTTCCAGAAATTTCTATATGGCCAATGGAACTGGAGAAGAACACTAGGAGTTATTTTTCTCTCTTTCTGTCTCTTTGTCACTCCAGGCAAACATCTGGTAGTGGACATGCCATGAACTATTCAAACAGCCAGTGTCCCGGATGCAATCGGTTCAGAGAACCTCAGAATGGGAGGCCAGTTTTGAGCAATCCATTTTCCTGCTTTCTCCAGCTCCTCGGCCGGCCTGCAGGCATTATCTGAGGCTCCTCCTCCCAGCTTCAGAGCCAGCCCTGCCTAGGAGGCCTTCTCCCGCCATGTTAGCCGTCTTTCTTTCTGCCTTTGTGGACCCCTGTGACTACATGGGGCCCATCCAAATGACCCAGGATAACTTCCCTATTGGAAAGTCAGCTGATGAGCAACTTTAATGCTCTCTGCAATTTCAATTCCCCATGGCTATGTAAGGTGTTCCCAGAATGAAATAGTCATGGAGTAGACATTCAACATGAAAAGTTCCCATTTCTGCTCCCTGCCCTCTCAGCTACCCAGAGGACCACACTGCTGACATGTTCATGAGCATCCTTTTATCTTTTCCTCTATGCGTTTGTAGCGTGGCCTTTTTCATACAAATTCAAATTATGTGTATTGTTCCTCAACTTGCTTTTCTCATCTATGAATATGTCTTACTGATCTTTTCATGTCCCTGCATATACATCCCCCGTTCTTTCTAATTAGAACACTGTAGGTTCAAACACCATCGACTGCATAACCATTTTTCTGGGTATGGAGTTTGAGGGCTTATTTCCCCCACTGTCACTTTGTTCTTATCTGTGTATGTGTCCTTGGAACATATGTGTGTGTGCCCATGCAGACTACCCCGTCAACTGTGTGTGTGTGTGTGATCTCCTTGTACATAACATCTGTGCACACATGTAGGTAGTTTTAGGATGGATTTTTAAAATAGATTCCAAAAATACATGCAGCTGATTTTTCAGAAGCTGATAAGAGTCATACCACAATTTTCTGGGACAGCCCATTTCCTCACCACCCTGTCAACTCTATTACAAGGTTCTAAAGTTTTGTCAATCTGTTGGTTAAGAAATAATATCAAATATGGTTTTCATCTTTACTTCCAATCTGACCAGAGAGGGCTTCCCATTTGGATCAGGTCACTGGGCTCTCTTGATCCATTCACTGCCCCTCATGCCATTTGCCTACATTTTTTTCTTTTTAAATTCTTTGATGTAGGCAAAAGGAACTATGATTCTGAACACTGATTGTGTGACTCAAATACAGCCAGTGTCATTCTGTAGTTTGCTTGATGTGAATTCTTGTTTATAATGCACAGGAAAAGTTCAATTTTGGTGGAACCGGGCCCATGAATCCTCTATGGCTTCTGGGTTTGTGTCTTTCTTACTAATAGCAGCTGCATTGTAAGAATATATATAGATGGATGCCTCTCAGACATCTGTAAACTTATCTGTAGTTTCTATTTATCTCTTCAGTGCATCTAATAAGAGACAGAGGAGTCTAATGTGTTTACTTTTTAAAAAAAATGGATTCAGCCTGTTACCAGCAACACTTTGCCCCTATTGACGTGAAGGCATCGTTATTGTAATTCTCCATAGAGACATTGATTTGAGTCTAAAAAATGGCTAGTTTTCTTTAATTCATATAGATTCTTCATGCAGAGAAAAAAATGTCCCCAGGTGCTGCAGAATCCATGCCTGTGCCTAGTTTCTCAAAATTGCTCCAGGAAAACACTTTCTCTCAAACTGCAAATCCTAAAGGTGCCTTTGTGTGTGTCAGAAGCTTCTTTAGACAGCATACAGAGCGTATTACTAATAATAGTAGTACCCCCCTGCCCAAACAGTAGTTAGCGTTTCTTGCCACTTTCTGTGGGTGCCATTGTGCTCCAGTGATTTGAGTGCATCCTCCTTTAATCCTTGTACCAACGTGACATGGCCAGTCCCAGGACCAGTCCCACTTTATAGAGGGGAGAGAGGCACACGGAGGCGAGGAGCATGCCCATGCTTTCAGCCAGCAGCCCACAGAACTGCATGTTGACTTCAGCGCGTGTTCTTAACAGGAAGCCATGTGGTCTCTGAGTGTAACTGTGGAACTTGGTGACTGTCAACCTGGAGCACAGGTGCCCCTCCAGGCCATGAAAAGTTTCTTTTTTGAGACTCATGTACCTGAGAATCAACGTGTGGGAGGTGTCCCCTCACCTGCTTTTCCACTTCACCTACCAAAATCGTTGCTCTTGGGCCTCACGGAAGACAATCCCAGCTCTCTGACATCCCAAATCCCGCTGTGGGGCGTCATGAGCCTGAGTGGGAACGCGTTCCAACAGGCCAACGTGACAACGGAAAGGGTGCTGACCGCCGAGATTTTCCCAAGAATGTCATGAGAACTCCCAGTAGAGGTTTCTGTTTTTGTAAGAAGTGAAACATGGTGTTAGACACAAGGTATTTTGTCCAAATGGTGATGTGCTATTTCCGCATACATTGTAGAGTCCATGTGAACAATGACAACTTTCACTTTAGGACCCTGTGAGAATTCTTAGTAACGTCTCCCAGCTAAAGGTGGAATAAAAACTTCTCCTGGTGAAGATGGGTAAGCTTTAGGAGTCGTTACTTTATGATGCATCAGGAATGAAAGTGGCCTGCGTCATTTTGGAGTCTAGGTCATAAAAGGCAATACAGACTCCCTCTCTGGGTCATACTGTCAGTTGCATATCGTATTTATCGTCTAACCTGTTTTAATGAAGTACTGTATATCACAAAAGTATTATCAATTGTCAACTTGTACAATATTTTAAAAAGCAATCCATATTTTCCCATATGCATTTCTAAAACGGAGTATTATTTAATGCATTAAATAAAATTACTGCCCGCAGAGAGAAAGCACACTTTTCCTCTGTAATTCCTCCCATTTTAAAAATCCTACGATCCTATAATTAGATTGCAGATTAGACCATACTCTGTGAAGGACATATAATGAGAGCTCCAAGTTTGTTCACCCACAAACCAATCCAAGTTTATTTATTCAAGAAAATCACATGTATATTAACCAACGAATTTTTTTAAGTTGCAAATGAAAAATAAGGTATTGAAAATATTGAGACTGAGTTCTCTTATTATTAGTATGGCTGACCAGTTTCACATTCCCAAATGACAGCTCACCAGGAGTTGTCTGTGACCTGGTTGTTTAAAATCCTTTACGTGTCATCCTTTATACACAGTTGCTGAGAGCCTGGCTGCCCTGTAGAGGTGGTGGTGTAAAGCCTGGGGACAGGGTCCCAGAGCTCGTGACAGCACAGCCCTGCCTCTCACCTGCGCTTGGGGGCTGCTTCCGCACACACAGTGGGATGAAACCTAGCTGGCCACTCTTACACTGATCCACCTCCCTACCCTGACCCAATGGTGAACAGAGCTACAGCCTCACACCTCCTCATCTTTCCAGTTTCTAAAGCTATAGTGACGTCCCGCTTAATGGTTTCCAAAGATTCTGACCTCTAATAAGGACAAAGGCTTCCCTTTCTTATTTTAGTGCTGAGGATCTATAGCAAAGCGAAGTATTTAAAAAGCTGCTGGTCACTGTTGTTTGCCTCACCAAGGGACCAATCTACCCGCCAGGGATGGAGTTAGGGGTAGAGGTCAGATTCAGGGGGTGCTGTGGGAGTAGAGGTGAGAATACAATAGGCTTGGGGATTTGGGGGGGTAGATTTATGTAGCCAGAGTGGGGGGGTGGTCTCAGATCAGACAAAGGGAGTGCCTGTGCTTTTTTGGGTTGAATATAATTAAACAGCTGCAAAATAGAGAGTTCCTTTGAACTATTTCCTCAGCCCTTTCCCAGTTTCAAATGAGGCAGGATGGGTGAAGATTCTTAAATCCCTAAAGCCTACTTTCTAACGAGCAAGTGTAACTGTATCTGATTTGTTTCCCTGATACGGAATCTTTAGGATCTGAAGTACATAGGGCATCATTAGAGGAAATTCTTCTGGAGATTTTGGAAAATCTTGGAGCAGGATGCTAAGAACTGTTTCGGTTTGTCCACGGGAACTTTTTCTCACACTTTACAAAGAGCATAGGAGGGCTTTCTGAACCATAATGTAGTAGCTTCATAAAGAGGGACTGACAGAGAATAATGTCTCCTGAAATGTGGGGGGAGCTGGGCTTCCCCCTCCCAGACCCCCTTTCCCAGCAAGCACATCCATGGGCTCTAATCACTTGTGTGCAGTTACTACTACAAGTAGAAGTTTTTTAAGCATTCATGCTTCATTTGTTGGTATTTCTTATTTTGCAAATTACGGGCATCCATTATTGTGTTCATAATACCAATTCACAGAGACCAACGCAGAAGTAGGTAAAGGATGGCGTTAACATAAAATTGTAATGTAAAAATGTCTTCCCATGTATTTTAATGTCTAAATAATGCATATTTGCTTTTATTCTTGTTAAAATTATATTAGCTTTAATAGTGTCCAGGATGATTGACTTTTAATGGTCATGCTAATTAATGATGGTTTAATTACATAATTAGTGATTATTTTAACACATTAGATACGCTCAGGGGTGGTTTGTCCCTAATAATAATGTTGAATAAGTGAACATTTCAAATGATGCTCTTGAAACTTCAGCTCTCACAGGTGAGTACTTATGTGATCTCATTTGATGGTCACTGTATCGGCCTCTTAACATGGTTAATGAAAACCTTCTACTTGGGATGAAATAGCCCAAGAGTCAGCTGTGCTCTTATGTGCTGTCTTGGACTTGAGATACGGTTAAATACTTTTTTTCCTGGAAAATCTTAAGCTCCATGTCTATTTGTGGGGGCTAGATTTAGTGAAACCTAGAAGAAATCACCTGCCATCTCATGAAGTGTGCCCAGGTTGCATGACTGACAAAAGGCTGGGGGCTAAGTGAAAGCCCTCCTTCACGGCACAAACCCTCCCATCTGGCCCTCGGGATGCCTTCCGTGCCCCGGACAAGACACATCCCATCTACCCAGGGAGGAGTCCTCATGCAGCCAACTGTCAGGAATCAATATATCTTGATTACTCTTAATTATTTAGGTAGATGTAAATACACACAGATGTCTAGGACTGTCTCCCTACATCCAAACTGGTTGTCTTAGGAATACAGACTTACATATATTTACACAGTCTTTAAAAAAAAAACCTCAGTTTGCCAAAGGATTGTTTTGGCCAACATTAGATAAAAAGGAAGAGGGAGATAAATATGGGTTCCTGGAACAATAAGGGCTTTCTGCACTACCAGTGTATTTATTCAAGTGTTATCTGTGTAGTGCCGAAAGTTATTTTGCATTTCGTTGTTTAACATGAGAAGCAAGAACAGTAAACAGTCTTGATCTGCTATTTGATTGAAGGACTTTATGATCTTCATCTATCATTGTAAAACCAAGTCCAGTTTATTATAACTTCTTTGGACATGATTGTCACCTGTACAACAATTTGAAGTAGAAATAAATCCTAGTTTCCCCTGCAATGATGCATGATACAGGAACAAGCTCTCCAAAAAACCCCCACAAATTTGGAAATTACATGCCTGAAGAATGTATAGCAGTAAAAAGAAAACCTCTCTTTGCTAGCTTTTATGAAATGAGAATGCTGAACACTGTCTCTATTCTGCAAAATGTACTTGAGTTTCTCAGAACGGTATCACTGCCAAGGAAGGGCATTGCACAGACCCATGTCCATTTAGCTCTCAATTCTCAGGAGTTTCTCCACTGGAACAAAGTTTACAGAACTTTGCAGTTAGCTGGCAGCGTCGGATTGCACAACTGTGGCAGGACTGGGCAAACAGTTGGTTCCAGGAGATGTGCTCACATGGATGTCATCTGAGATGCACTGGAAGCCTTGCCTTGGAAAGAACTGCTTATTTCAATGGCTCTCTTTTAAGGATTTTTTTTTGCAGTGCAGCCACTCCTATTTGCTCTTCATCGACTGGGTGTATGCAACACCCAGAGATCCAGCCACCCAAACGCCCTGGGGATGGAAGCCCCTGGATGGTCTGATTACTTGCTCTTGATGACTTTAGTAAATTTCACCTTGACTTGAACTCGCTGGTCCACCGTAAATCACGGACCCACCCAGTAATGAGACAGAACACCTCAAAGGCAAGTGCCGGCTGCACACTGACAAAGTACGACGTCTTCCTTGACCGTCTTCCAAATCCTGATTTCGGCAGGTGTAATTCTTACGTCTGCTATGTCTGTGAACAGATTTTTGTTTTCAGATGCAGAATATAAAATTTGTTAATGCGTATCAGCCCTGAGGCGACACCGTGTTCTGAAGCACCCTGATGTTTATTAGCAAGCTGACGTGGATGAATGCTCTCAGCTGAAACTGGCTGGTATCAGCCAGGCATTCTCAGACTCTAAGAACATGTCTGCTAGCACACATAGTGTGGTTTCTATCCTAGGTTAGCAACATGAAGCAATAATTAATCAAATGAGTATCTCTTGCCACATTTTCTGGGTGCAGAGGTTACATGTGTGTGAGTGTGGTCATTTAAAAATTTTCTTAGAGAAATACTATTAGAAAGGTGATCCTGTGTGCAGGAAAAAAATAGATTGCTTATTTGAAATCATTTGCACATCTAGGTTTTTCCTACAAAACAAGGCATCTTGAAATCTTGTGGTATTGGGGAGTTTCTATTTACATTTGTATTATTTTTCATCTCAAACTATGCTAATTATTTATGTTAAAGTATACTAATAAAAGTCATAAAACACACGTACAGTCTTGGAGGTTATGTTTTCAAGAAAACAAATATTACATTGACTTACAGAAGGCTGTCTCACACTTCTAACACATTTTAATTAGCCAACAGAAAAACATCCGTGGGGAAGAAGGAAGGGAGAGTCTGTCAGCTTCCCGAACCAACCATCGCTCTTACGGATGAGACGGTGGCACACCCACAAAGCTTCGATTCCTATTTCAGTAGCTATCACTTGACTGTTGTCAGAGAGCCAGTATATGCTCTGTACTATGGCCTTCAGTCTTTCTGGCTTCATCTGCACATCTTTAAACCACTGTATTAAAAATACAGTTTCAGCAAGTGCTCTGCACTGTACTTACACGTGTGGCATACAACCATGATCTTTGCATGGTTATAAATGCTGTCTTCTTCATGTGAAGCCATCACGTGTTGGGACGTTCTATGCGGCCACAGAAAGGACAATATATCCCGCTGGGCTGACATCGTGTCCAGGAGCATTTCAGGAAGAAGGAATTATTCTTTAGTTATTTTTTTAAAATAATGGCTTAAAAAATATTACCCATTCACTTCATATTAAGTTCAAGTGATCGAAATAACTGATCAGAACTTTGTATGTCCGTATGTGTACTTTTTTTTATAAATGTTTCATAATGCACTGGAAACATCTCACTTTGCTGATATACAAAATTCAGTGTGGTATTTTAAGAAAACTCTTGTAAATGGAAAAAAAAGGAATAAATCAAGGATTCAACTTGAAGTTATTTCCAGTAAAAAAGAAATAATATTCATTTCTGTGAGATGCATTATAAAGTGATAAATGAAAAACTCCACAATTAAGGATGCAGAGGATGGCATATGCAGTTCCAGAGGGAAATATTTATTATCTAGCTTTACTGAAACACACTGTCAAAGGTCCAGTGACAAATGATTATCAGATGCACTATATCTTTCCTTAAAAAATAAATATGTAGGCAGACATGAATGTAAACAACATATAAATTACAATTAAAGAATAGCATTAACCCGAAAGTACAAGTCTTCCATCAGGATTGAGGAAAGAGTGAAAAGACAAGTCTACAACCTCAAAATAACTGGGCGGCATAATGCCTCTTGAGGTTCAAGGACGGATTCCACCATCAGTTTATGGGTGTGACTTTGTTCTACCAACCAGAAAAGGCAAACAGGAATCCGCCTGCAATTGCCAACGTTGGGGCTATAAATGCAAAAACCCTAGTGAATAAGAGCAGCAAAGAGAGTGAGAACACCTTAATCATGGTTTTCAGCAGTGTGTAGGGCTGTCCGCTGAATTATGTGGGTACATGCCAGCGTTTTCTTGACATTCCAGGCTTCTATTAACTTCCCAGAAGTGTTTCAAATTAGAATGTTTGGTTTTGGATGAACTAATCGGGGGGAAAGTAGATGACCTGAACTGTCTCAGTGCAGTGCGCCCCCTGTCTTCCATCACGCCCTCTGCACCCCCCCACCTGGTCCTAGCCATGGGGGAAGAAAGGGACTGAGAGAGGATCCCACCTTACTCAACATGGAAACCAGCCGAGCTGCCGTTCATCAAGTCTTTTTCTATTTTCTGTCAACATTAACAGGTCTGGGAGAGGAGAGAGCATCCATGCTAATTTCCTGTTGTGTTTTTTCTTTTTTTTCTAAAAAAAGATGCTGCTTGGAATTGTACCATTTTCATTCTCTCAATCAGGAATAATTACTTAGGAAATGGCTTTTTCTTTCAGTATTAACACAAAGCTCCTGAATTTATCTATATGTTTGTAGCTATACTATAAAATATATATAATATGTAAATATATTAGAAAATGCTATATAGTCAAAAATATATACTATATGTGTAAAATACAGAGATTATAGACTTAAGAAAAATACATGTGTGTATATACTATATATAACAATATATTTTTCTAAGTCATTCTATAGTTTTGGCTGCCATAATGAATAAAATAAATTTATTCTAATTTCTTACTGGGTATGGCTAGAATAGGGAGAAAATTTTTGTTATATATGACATTTATTTATCTAATTTATCTTACAAATTCTTAATTATTTTTTTCTCTGGTTTTTGTAGAGATATAGTTTTAGCATCTGCAATCTAAACACGTTTGTAAGTTTAAAAACTGTATGTGTGATGCTTATTAAATTTCTCTGGCCTTTGTGCAGTAGCGAAAACCTCCACACCAGATCACACAGTGGAGCGCTGCTAATTTTTCTTGGTTTAATAGAAACAGCGCTTGCTTCTTTGCTTCCTGTGATGACTGGTGGTAGGTGGTCCTTTTTATGATTCGGTCATTGTCTCCCTGTTTTATCTTACAGACTTTCCTTAGGAGCAGCTGGTGAATTGATCAAATGCCTTCCCATCATCCATCAGCCGCGAGGAATAGAAAGAGACGGTTTTCTCCTTTAGCTGGTTAGTAGAACAAAAGATCTCCAACCATCCTTGCGTCCTGGATTAAAAACACCAGTCACCTTGACTATCTTAGATTCTGTTGATTAATGCTTTATTTAGAATTTTTGTATTGAGTCATGCACAGCAATCATACACAGTTATTCTATGATGTTTTCAGTGATTTTGTACCTTGGCAAGCCTCAGCATTCAAATTACACTAACATCATGAACCTGGGCCATTTCCCAGCTTTTTTTTGTAGCCTAGAAAAGTTTACATTTCACAGAAATGATTTTTAGCTCCAAGCCCAAATAGACTTCAGCAGTAAGGCCATGTGAGCCTGATGGATATTATTTTCTAAGCTAATGTCTCTAAATTACCTTTTGAACACCCTCCTGGATTATTTGTATATTCAGTTTTCTGCCTCTTTGGGAAGAAAGTCTGGCTATTTTTGCAGGAAAATCAACCATTTTCTTCAGAAATCTCATCATATTGCAGTAGAATTGGCTCAAATTCGCTTTTATAGTTTAATCTATTATCTGTAATGCATTGCTGTGTTTATTCATAATCTCATTCACCTTTTGCCTCCTATTTTCCCTAATCTTTCTGGAAGTATATACATATATTTATATGCATGTTCATATCAATTTACAATGATTGGTATAAATCAATCAACCTACAAATGATTTTATATAGAGAGTTAATATGAAATATGTTTGGATATATTTATGATTGCCAGTATTTATACTATTTCAGTCATTTCTACTTTTATCTTTATTCTTTTGCTTTTTCGTAAATACTTCTTACCAGAATGAGGACGTTTTCCCTCTAGTCCTCCTTACGGAGAATTTTACCGTGGACAAGTGTTGCATTTCACTGAATGCCTTTTTTGTGTTTATGGATAGAGTCATATGATTTTTCTTTTTTGGCCTGTTGACGTGATGAATTACACTCACTGAATTTTTGAATGTTGAACTAGTTTTGCATACCTGGGAGAAATCCCACTTGGTCATAGAGTATAATTAGTGTTATACACTGTTGGATTTGATTTGCTATTATTTTGTTGAGGATTTCTGAATCTATGTTCATGAGAGGTATTGGTCTGCAGATTTCTGACAAGTCTTTGGTTCTGATATGAGAGGAAGGCTGTCTCATAGAAAGAGTGACAAAGTATTCCTTCTGCTCCTGTTCTCTGAAAGAGATTGTAGAGAACTGGTGTAATTCTTTCTTTAAATTTGGGTGGAATCGCCACTGAACCCATCTGGACCCTCTGCTTTTTGTTTTGGGAGGTTATTAATTATTGATTCAATTTCTGTAATAGCTATAGGCCTATTCAGAGTATCTCTTTTTTCTTAAGTGAGTTTTGGCAGATTGTGTCTTTCAAGGAATTGTATTTCATTTAAATCATCAAATTTGTGGGCATACTTAATAATCCTTTATTATCCTTTCAGTGTCCACGGGATCTGTAGGGATTTCTCCTTTCATTTGTATCCTCTTTTTCTCTTAGCCTGGCTAGACACTTATCACTTTTATTGATATTTTCAAAAAATCAGCTTTGGTTTCATGGATTTTTCTCTTTTGATTTCCTGTTTTCAATTACACTGATTTGTGTGCTAATTCTTATTTTTCTTTTCTTCTACTTACTTTGGCTCTAATTTGTTCTTATTCTGGCTTTCCAAGCTGGAAACTTAAGTTACTGATTTTAGATCTTTCTTTTACTATATACACTCAGTGCTATAATTTCCCTCTTTGCACTGCTTTCTCTGTACCCCACAAGTTTTGATAGTTTTCATTGTCATTTTTTAATTTCTCTTGAGATTTCTTATGATTTATGTGTTACTTCAAATTATGTTGTGTCTCCATGTGTTTGGGGTATTCTAGTTATCTTTCTGTTACTGATTTCTAGCTAAATTTCACTGTGGCCTGACAGCAGACACTGCATTACTTCTATTCTTTTAAATTTGTAAAGGTGTGTTCTACGGCTCAGAATGTGGTCTGTTTTGGGGGATGTTATACGTGGGCTATCCTTGAATGAAGGAGCCTAGAGATGTCAGTTCATCCAGGGAACTCTGAGGCTGACTTCCTTTTCTCCCCCTGCTAGAATCATGAAGGAATGTTCTTCCCGTATTTACTGTGAGAACCTGGAGGTAAAACTGACAAAAGTCTGGGCCCCCCTGGAATTTTTAGCTCTTGAGTTTTTGCTCTGGTTAGTTGTGAATCTGTCCGGCTGTCTGTCAGTCCAGTCCTGGGGGATGTGGCCCGTGTCCCCCCGTGTTTCCCTCCAGTCCTGGGGGCAGCCTGTGTGTTCACCTGTCTTTCCAATCTTGGGGGCAGGAGTGTGCTGTGTGCCCGCTTCTCTCTGAAGGTTCTGAGAAGAGTTGTTGATTTTTCTCCTTAGTTGTAGAACTGAAACTGGAAGTCTTATTTGCTTTTTTATCTTACACTGAGAGTGTAAGCTCATTTATAGCCGGTTACTATAATAATGGACAGTTAGGTGGACCTAGGTCGCTCTGTCATAGGCTTTGGGATACAGGATGAACATTCACATTACGTGCTGTATAACTGATGGTTCTGATTTTTCCCTTTGGTCTCGTGGTGTTTCATACAGTGATTTTTTTTTTCTGGTTCAATTTACAAATGAATCAATTTACAAATGATTAGGTTGGAGGGGCCGGGGTCTGTCTTACCTGAAGGTTTCAGCCCCAGTCAAATTCACTGTGGATTCAGTGAGACTGAGAGATGAGAACAGAATGTTCTTGGGGTAAAAGGGTTTATACTGGGCTTTATTCTCCCAGTGGGAAGTCGAGCACGAGAATCCTGTCTGCATCCAGCAGTCTGCCGGTCTGTCATCCACCTCCATCCCTACCTCCATCTCTGCCTTCGCCCAGAGCACTGGGCAGAGCTCTTTATATAGTGACTCAGTCATAGCTTATTGCCTGTGGGCATGGGAGCATTAGCCTAGCAGCAGGCCAATTATATCATCAAGCAGTTTAGGGTCAGGGGAGGATACGGGCCATAGGAACTTCCACTTTCCCCAGAGAGTCATTTTGTTGATATGTAGCATTGTATATGAAAGTATTTTGTAAAATTTAGACATTTGGAATATTATTAGGATTTTGGTTTTGCAAAGCCAGAATCAACATGTAGATAAATATATGCATACACACATGTATTTACAGATATAAATGTCAAGATACAGGTGCAATTACAGAGGAGGATCTAGATATAGACAGACTGCCCGTGTCTCCTTAGCCCACACACCCTTCATGCACACTGCTCTGGTTTGTGTTACGGCCTCCCAGCACCCAGCACCTGTGCTCCTTGGCTAGGTGCCTTCTCCGGCCACCAGCGCCTGCTCTGGCACAGCCCACGGCACGCTGGAGGCGCCAGGGGGTTCATGCCTCCCACACGGGACTCAGGGAACAGCTGATGGGAGCTGACGACGGGCAGCTCTGGCTCCCTGCTCATTTGGGAGGAAGAGCTCGGAGGCTGCTCCCAGACGCCCTCAGTGGAACTAAGCTCCAGTTCCAGTGATGACTTGCTAGACAAAAAGCACCCTTCATTAGCTTCTTCTCTTGTCTCACTTCCCCTTTCTCTGACTGATGTTTCTTATGATCACGTCCCAAATAAATTGCTTCTATTCAAATTTTTGCCTCAACATCTGTTCCCAGATGTTGGACAGACAGACAGACAGACAGACAGACACACACACACACACACACACACACAGACTCTCTCTCTCTCTCTCTCTCTCTCTCTCTCCATGTAGTGGAAAATAACACTTTTCTCTCCGGCTGTAATAATGTCCAAGGGCAGGTAATTCCATTACTTACTTTGACCAAAACAGAGAGGTCTGGAGTGTTCTCAAAACACTTTTTGGTGAGTAATACATATTTTATGGAGTTGAAAATCTGTACTCTGCATTCAGATTGTGACCTGTAATTCTGAATGAAGTACCGTGACCTGGAGCTTGGCATGCTCCGAAGTAAAAGGCCTTGCCTGGTCTGTGAAGCATACGCAGTGGCAAATAGGGTCCCTTTCTCACTGACGATGTTTCCCAAAACAAGAGCCGGCAGGTGTTAGGGATCTCACCTCCATGTGGAGTCTTTCTTAGGCCTGACAGAAGTGGGTGTTATCTCAGTTCAGGATCTTCTTAATGACAATAACAGAAATCAAAGTTGGGGGGGGATCCAAATGAGTCCTGGAGCACCCTCGGTTTTGAGGGAAGGAAATGAGTATTACAACTCTGGCATAGCCCACGATAGCTGGCATGACTTGGTCTGGTGTCCATGCAGTTGCTGGCTTGAGGAAAAACGCAAGCAAAACAAAACAAGTACGTAGGGTATGTGCTGCTGAGTTACAGTCCTGTAATCATTTCAAACTCGGTGCAGCTGGAGCTGGAAACCATCTGCCAATGGTTAATAACTCCGTAGCCTTCAAACTGTTGTGAATTTGGGGATTCTGGGAACTTTCTAAAGTTCTTAAATAATGGTTTAGGATTCCTGCTGTAATATGCCAGAGGTGGTTTAAGAGATGATGGGTAAATTATCTGTCTCTCTCCTCCACATGATCCACTCTACAGATCCTAAGTCCTGTAATGCATGAAATGC